>JACYXH010000077.1:2187500-2195000 GCA_026745465.1 Lota lota | reverse complement strand
AAAATGCATGTGTGATCTGCAATAGAAATAGCTTAATGGCTTATATGGATTAAAATGTTATAGACTGTTTCTGAGGCAGTGTGTAATAGTGATTAATGCGTTGCATCTATACTCATGTACACTTGACATGCTCGACACTGTGTCATACTACACTAAATGTATACTCTATATCAATATTTTGTCTCTAGATCTAGATCACTATCATTATGTTTTTATTTTATATTTGTTATTATTGTTTTTTTTATTTTGTTTTTATTTATTACTGCTGTTGGGGGGAAACAGGGACTTTTCTTCATCTAATGTTTTGTGCATCACGGAGACGTGGCTCTGTGGATTAATACCGGACTCTGCGCTAGAGCTGGAAGGCTTCCAACTCTACAGAGCGGACAGAGACACGGACCTCTCCGGCAAAACTAAAGGTGGAGGAATCTGTTTCTACATCAACAGCGGTTGGTGCAACGACGTGACAGTGATCCAGCAGCATTGTTCTCCTGACCTGGAATCTTTCATCATAAACTGTAAGCCTTTTTATTCACCCCGTGAGTTCCATTCATTCATTCTGGTCGGTGTTTACATCCCGCCGCAGGCCAACGTGCAGGTCGCACAGTGCATGCTCGCCGACCAGATACTATGTGTGGAGCGGACCAACCCGGACTCCTTAGTTATTGTCCTTGGAGACTTTAACAAAGGAAACCTCACTCATGTACTACCTAAATACAGACAGCATATTAAATGCCTGACCAGAGAGGAGAACATTCTGGATCACTGTTACACCACAGTCAGGGATGCTTATCACGCCGTCCCCCGTGCTGCACTGGGACTATCTGACCACGTCATGGTCCACCTGATCCCCGCCTACAGGCAGAAACTTAAGCTCTGCAAACCTGTAGTGAGGACATCAAGGAAGTGGACCAGTGTAGCTGTGGAGGATCTCCAGACGTGCTTGGACTCTACTGACTGGGATGTGTTCAGGATACCAACAGTCTAGATGAGTACACAGAGGCTGTGACGTCATACATCAGCTTCTGTGAGGACTGCTGTGTTCCATCGTGCACCAGGGTGAGTTTCAACAATGACAAACCCTGGTTCACAGCCAAACTCAGAAGGCTACGTTTGGATAAAGCTGAGGCGTTCAGGAGTGGGGACAAAGACAGACTTACAGAAGCAAAGTACAAGTTTAGCAAGGCGGTGAAAGAGGCTAAACAACGGTACTCTGAGAAACTCCAAAACCAGTTCTCAGCTAACGACTCTGCTTCTGTCTGGAGAGGGCTCAAACAGATCACCAGCTACAAGCCCAAAGTATCCCACTCCACCAATGACCGACGCCTAGCCAACGACCTTAACGAGTTCTACTGCCGCTTTGATAGACAAGGGGTCGGTCCTGTAACCATCCCCCTCAACACCTCCCAACAAAGGGTCTTCCCTGATACCATCCCCCGCGACGCCTCCCAACAGCTCCAGCTACAGTGCATCACCTCCACCTCCCCCACCTTTAAGGTCCCCCCCTCCATCTCCCCACCCACCTCAGTGACGACTCTCTTCATCAATGAGGAAGACATCAACAGACTGTTCAGGAGACCAAACCCCAGGAAAGCTTCTGGACCGGATGCTGTCTCCCCATCCAGCTTGAAGCACTGCGCTGACCAGCTGTCTCCAGTGTTCACAGACATTTTTAACACCTCACTGGAGACATGCCACGTGCCAGCCTGCTTCAAGTCCTCAACAATCATTCCTGTTTCCAAGAAGCCAAGGACCACAGGACTTAATGACTTCAGACCCGTCGCCCTGACCTCTGTGGTTCTGAAGTCCTTTGAGCGCCTTGTGCTTTCTCACCTCAAAGACATCACCGTCCCGCTCCTGGACCCCCTGCAGTTTGCCTACAGAGCCAATAGGTCTGTAGACGATGCAGTCAACCTGGCCCTCCATTACATCCTCCTGCACCTGGACTCCGCAGGAACCTATGACAGCATCCTGTTTGTGGACTTCAGCTCTGCCTTCAACACCATCATCCCGGCTCTGCTTCAGGAGAAACTCTCCCAGCTTGGTGTGCCTGACTCCACCTGCAGGTGGATCACTGACTTCATTTCATTGCAAGATAGCAATAGTTTTGGGATAAATACATGAATGCAACATTTACCGTGCAATTTTTAAATCAATACAAACACAGTGTCAGACTATTTGTAACCATTTTCAAGTTTATTTTGTCATTGTTCAATACAACTACATTAGTATAATTGATATGAATGAATAATTTGAATGATTAAAGAAGTAAACAAATCATTATAGGATAGCGTGATATATCCCATGCATCATATACTCTGGTACTTTTACCACAAGTTTCAACCATTATCGTGAACAATATGTAGTAGTGTGCAGTAGTGTGATTTAAATCCACCAGGGGTCATACTTTACTATGTTATACCTCCCTCTCCTTTCCATCCGTTCGTGTGTGATGTAATGTTGAAATGGCCACAGAAATGCGTTCACGGTTTGTTTGTGACCGCCTCATTCATCGGCGGTCAAATGACCTACTACGCTACATACCTCACTGCACAGGTCATAGTAACACATCAACTTATTTTGGTCTTGTAGTCTAATAGCGGTGAACAAACTATTTCCAGTTCAAGGGCCGATTAGGCCTGTAACGTGATGACACAATATGGTGGAACCTTTCTAACAATTTCCATCTCTGTTCTGGGAAATTCAATTAACAGGGAGTCGTTCAGGCCTGCTGGAAATTACTAACAGCGAAGAGAGATCGTATGCCCCCCCCCTGCCCCCCACTACAGTGGCGTTCACGCAGCACAGCGTGACCTCGCATAGTTAACAAGAGCGCGGCAACATTTATCCCATCCGGAGCGAACACGGAAAACGAATGGGATTGGCTGGTGGTCGTTTCCAAGGTTACTCTGCCTCTTTTTTCTGAGGACGATTTTCTTGATTCCGGATAGGGGCGAACAAAGTCGTATGTATTTTATCACTGTAGCCACATTGGAGCTACGAATGGGAGCAATGCAAAAAGCCTATTATGAGGAGAGAACAGTTGAATAATTCAAAAAAGCCTACAAAAACAAACCAATCTGTCCTTTGAGGACGGTTGTTGTCCTCGGAGGAAGATATATTTTTCACATCTGTTTAGAATTCCATAGAACGCTAAAAATAATCAGGTTTACATTGTTTAAACATATAGCCTAACTTCTGGTGTACAATGCAATACCTTGAAATGGTGAAGTAGCCTACTACCTCCCACATTGTGGATGGCCTGCAGTCTCCCACATTGGTTGGAAATGGGCATAGTTGTACATTGGTCCAGAAGAGTTTGTTACTGTTGGCTTTGATGGACTATGTCAGGGACAGAACACGAGAGCGGTCAGTTTTCCTTTCCTCCGAACACAAACCCCAGTGTAAACAGGTAGGCCTGAATGGGGTAACAATGTGATCCAGTACAAACATATGTGCTTACGAATGAGCACACATGAAACAGCAGGCATAAAAAAAAAAGGTTATTTCCCGGAACACTTGACTAATAAACACATGGTTTCCTACCCAGAATTAGGATAATGACGTCAGATTACTAGAGAGGATTGGGACAGATCTCTCTCTCTCTCTCTCTCTCTCTCTCTCTCTCTCTCTCTCTCTCTCTCTCTCTCTCTCTCTCTCTCTCTCTCTCTCTCTCTCTCTCTCTCTCTCTCTCTCTCTCTCTCTCTCTCTCTCTCTCTCTCTCTCTCTCTCTCTCTCTCTCTCTCTCTCTCTCTCTCTCTCTCTCTCTCTCTCTCTCTCTCTCTCTCTCTCTCTCTCTCTCTCTCTCTCTCTCTCTCTCTCTGATGGGGGAGCCCTGTGAAGTGACAGCAACACTAACACGGATTAGCTCTAGCTGATAACTCGGTGCGCTTTCCTAGTGACATACTGTATACATCAACACCTCCACACACACATACATACATGCAAACACACACATACACACACACACACACACACACAAACATGCACACACACAAACACACAGGCAAACAGACACACACACACATGCAAACACGCACACCCACACATATGGTTTGACAGAAAGGACACAGAGAGGGCGAGAGAGTTCGACATACAGAGACAAAGAAAGAGCGGGAGAGAACAGATGGAGAAAAGGGATAAGGGGGAGGCAGGGTTAAGGGTCCAGATAAACTTAAACCATAGTCTTAACATTCACAACAAAAGAAAGGAATAATGAAAGAGATTGTGGAGGGCAAGTCGGGGGTTAAATACAAACAGCTGTTTAGCATAAGCAGGGAGAAGCGGCACCATTAAGCCGACCGCCTCCCAGTAACACACATGCATCAAGAGGACAGGAAAACATCAAAGTTGACCACAGCAGAGAGCGAAGGAGCAGGACACAAACTTGAACACTGGAGTAAACGAGTCACTCATTAAGACGCATCAATGGCCTCTCTGTCCTCACGTAGCTCCAAACACAAGTTCACATGGGGCCCTGTTGAATAAGCACATGAAGACACATGTTTACCCTAACCCCCCCCCCCCCCCCCCACCCCCCTGTGACGCACACACACACACACACACACCAACACACTCACACACACGCTCATACACGCCCACACATTCACGCTCACACAGGCGGGTAAGAGGGCCTCTGCATTTTTGGGCTAGTCTCTGAGGGAGAATATTAGGGTTCAGTGACCAGGATAGTTGGATGTTCATGGTTCATGTTCAAATCCAACATTGACAACAACAGTCAAATAGAACATTGACCAGATGTTTCCTTGACAACGCAAAGAAAATAGTCTAAAAGCGTCGCTGAAGAATTATGTAATTTCAGCTGATTACGTCGATAAAAAAAACAATAACGTTAGAGATGAAAGTAACTAATATCTAATCACCGTTGGTAACTGTAGTATAAGCGGAATAAACCACTGAGGGATGCACCGGAGTGGTTCAATAATGTACGGTGGGGTGTTGCTAACCACGTCCGACTACAGCAGAAACGTGTGGGAACGTCGCTCTATTAAGCCTGGCTTGGGCTATCCTAGCCTCGAGATAAGGTGAGTTTGAACCTCATGATACCGGGACCCTTTCTCTCTGCTTGGCTCAAGCACACCGTCCATGACGTTTACTTTATACACTAACTCAGGGTGATAGTAATGATAAGTGAATCCTCCACACTGAGGTCACATCCAGGATAAGTGATTACAGATAAAGCCTCCGCCCACATAAGCTGCAAGGAGTCCAATTCTTGATTATTTTGTTGTTCTTAACAAGTTGGGTAGACGATGACCGCTAATACAGCCGCGTATCAATCAACCAGGTATGCAGGCCATCAGACAGTGCACAAAGATAAATACAAATATTGTTTTTATATATTTATTTTTAAACCTGCAGAAAAAGTACACTATTACTTGAAGAAAAAGGGCATTGCCTCAGAGTTTGCCGTAAATCTCTGTACGTGGCTGGTAAACCATGGTGTTGAACTGGGTCTCAACTCTGTCTTTTCCTTCTTCTTCTTTTCTGTCAGGAAGGGATGTGAAATACGAACCCAAAAGCAGAATAAGTCCAAAACGATTTCTTTGAGGCAGGGCAAGGCTTCAGCTCATGCAATAACAAAAATGAACTCCTGTTTCTCAGGAGGAATGCAAAAACACAAAAAATCCAAACAAAGAAAAGAGCCAGGTCACCGTCAGTAGAGCAGTCCAGGGGTAGGCAGAGGTCAAAACCGTAGGCAATTCCAACAGGCAGGCAGGCAGGCAGGCAGGCAGGCAGGCAGGCAGGCAGGCAGGCAGGCAGGCAGGCAGGCAGGCAGGCAGGCAGGCAGGCAGGCAGGCAGGCAGGCAGGCAGGCAGGCAGGCAGGCAGGCAGGCAGGGCAGAGTGAACTGACTAGGTAAGCTAAGAGCAAACATAAGAACAATTGGACAACATGACACTGAAGGCACAGGACATAAATAGGCAGAGTAATTAGCACAATGACGAACAGGTGAGCAGGAAAGGGCGGGAAACAGGCAATGGCAGGGTGTACAGGTGAGGGGCGGAGACAGGGGCACAACAGAAGTAGGCACATGGTGGACAAAAACACAAAATAACCAGCAGGAGGCCACAGAGTCACTGAGTCCCAAAACGGAGGAGCTGACACTTTTCATCCTATATCCTCTCCTCTTCTCCTCCCCTCCCCATCCCTTTCCCCTCCTATCATCCCCGTCCTCTCCTCCTCTCCCCCCTCTCCTCCTCTCACCCCCCCTCCACTCTCTCCCCCTCCTCTCCTCTCCCCCTCCTCTCCTCCTGTCTCCCCCATCCTCTTATACTCTCTCCCCCCTCTTCTCCTTATTTCTGCCCCCCTCTTCTCTTCCCCTCCTGTCCTCTCACCAGCCTCATCAGAAGCTAATCCATCAGGTGTGGTTGTCATGGTGATTGAACACTGGCTTAATAAGATCATTAAAAGAAAATTAGAACCAGATGAGACATCATTCTTCTTACAGTAATGACAGGAGGGCACTCCATGTTGCAGCTGTGTGTGTGTGTGTGTGTGTGTGTGTGTGTGTGTGTGTGTGTGTGTGTGTGTGTGTGCGTGAGCGTGTGCGTGTGTGCAAGCGTGCGTGTGTGTGTCTCTGTGTGGTTGTTTACATGCATGTGTGTGTTAGTTTGCATGTGTGTGTGCATGTGTGTGTGTGTGTGTGTGTGTGTGTGTGTGTGTGTGTGTGTGTGTGTGTGTGTGTGTGTGTGTGTGTGTGTGTGTGAAATAATAATAAGAAATTATCTCTTTTGCAATTATCCTTTTGTCTGTCTTTAGCGGACGATCACTTTTTCGCCCCGGCACGCTGGAAACGGAGAACTGGCTAAAGATCAATCTATTTGCTAATTGATTTGGGTCAAAATGACTCCTCCCAATTCACTGTCATTCATATGCAAAACCAAAGGCACAGAGGACAAAGTTGAGCGTCAGGCTTCGTTAGTAATGGTCAATCCCAGGACGTGAAACAGTAACCCAACTGCGAAGCCACGGTAAGGCTTCTAGAGATCTCTTGGGATTTTCAGCACAACACACCGCATGATTCCCCGGAACGGCTGAGAAGTCTTCACGACACGGAGGGAGAGAGGGAGATAAGGACCACGGGCAAACACACCCCATCAATTATATAACTGTAATTAATTCACGCGCACCACTTTTCAATTAGCCTACAACAAAACGACCCCGAAGAGTGGTTTTAACAATACCTTTTGTAAAAAGGTATTGTTCTGTGCCCCTGTAAAAGCGCTGTATAAAGCCTGAGCAAGGTAAAAACCCTGGTTTAATTGTGCGCTTGATAATAAGGAGCCGGGTGTGTTAATTGGCTGGGCATGCATTGTGCTTCTCAACTGTGAACTCCCGTAAAATGAACCATTATGGTTGGTCTTTAGGTCTGGGTTCTAGCCTCGCTATAGTGGCAGGGGAAGGGGGGTGAGGCATGTTCATCAGGGCGTTTCATCCATCACTGCAAAGTAAGGGAGCTGAGAACTGGCGAGAGCAA
>JACYXH010000077.1:1965000-2182500 GCA_026745465.1 Lota lota | reverse complement strand
GGGAAAACAGACAGAAGAGGACGGGTGTGAGAGGAGGTTTCGTTTCATTTGTTCATATTGTGACCGTTCATCGCTTCACCTTTTGCAACTGTAAAGAAACGGCTAACGTTATTAACCGTCTGCCTCTACATGACTACGGTCTACGTCAGTACTTACGGTAGTCGATGGTGGAAACGTTCTCCCGAACACCGTTGACTAATTTGTAGCCGGGGCCGTTCCCGTACAGGATGGCAGTGAAGGGCTTCTGGTCCACGTCGCTTATCATAGCAGCCAGACCTGCACACACAGTAACACCACCAACTTCAACTCCCAGCCACAGGTTCTGGGTTCAAACCCCATGCCTGCATCCTAACCTAAAGTCAAGTCCCTTCGGGGAAAGTGTGTGCTTAAAACACTGCTGGCTCTATCATCAGACCCCCAGGTTGCTCCTTGTAGGGGAGTTAAACTGATATTGCCTTAGAAACAAACACTTTTGTGTTTGTTTTCATTATAAGACTATCATCATAATTATCATCATCATCAGAATCATGTTCAGTAAAAACATCATCACCACCAACATCATTATCCTCCCCACCAGCATCACCATCCCCACCGCCACCATCATCATCATAAGAATTGTCCTCATCATCATCATCATCATCATCATCATCATCATAACAATCACCAATCAGAACCACCATCATCACCATCACCACCCGCCCATTCACTCCATCAAGTTCATCATTCCCACTTACCAAATATGGAGTTTCCTCTGTGTGTGTAGCCGCCAAAGCCGAACACGTGAGAGTGGTCGGCGGTGACCACGGTCAGAGTATCGAGGGTGCTGGTCATCAGGCCAGCTTTTCCAATAGCACGGTCCATCTCCACGGCTTCGTGCAGGGCCTGCTTGGCCTTGCCTTCGTGGTGTCCGTGGTCGATGCGTCCCCCTGATACAACAAAGGATTCCATTTTTCTCCAGCTGTGTAAAGGCCTGGTTCAGAGCCATGACCAGTCAAGGCCGTTGGACACAAAAGTTCAAGCGTAGTGCGGAAGCGGTAACTTTTTTGCGCCCTTGTCTTCCCACCGGAGGCATATTTACTCCCCCAGGGATTCACCTTCATGGCCGTTTAAATAACAAACTTGTTAAAAACGTGACACGGAGGCGGAAATAAATAGACGCCGCTCTGCAAAACGCTTTGTGTAGTGTAGGGGCTCATTGATGAACACGGGGGAGGGTTGAACGATGCTTGAGCTCTATCCTTGCCCACTACGCCTGAGCTTAGGTGGGAAACGGTCTGAAAGCTAGGTCCCAATTCTGTCCCTTCTCCCTACCACTCCGTTTGGAGCCACTCCTTGGAGTAGTGGCTGCTCCCAACACGCTCTTAAAGGGGCCAGAGGGGTTAAAGAAACACCAGGAAATTGGACAGACTCCATCACCTCATTATTGGTTGACAACGTGTCTATACAAGTAAGTGGCAGCTATAAATGAAGGGCACCAGTGAAGACTTTGCAGTGTTGAGGACTCATTGCAGACTTCTTCATGTTTCAATATTCCTGTTAGTATCTTTATATGTTGGTGGCCATTGTTCAAGTGAAAATCAAAATGCATCCTGGGATACTTCTTCTACCCCTACCTCAAAGAGCCAGCATCTGCCTTCGCAGAATAGGATTATTAAGCTAAAGTGTGACTTGTGAGACTATACTATACTGACCCTCCACTAGCAGGTAGAATCCATTGGGATTCTTCCGTAGGATCTTGATGGCCACCTCCACCATCTCCGAGAGCGAGGGGTCCGTTTCTTTGTTCCGCTCCAAGTCATAGGTCAGGTCGGCAGGTTCAAATAGACCTGGGGAGAAGCAAGAATAATGGTTAGATAGAGAGATAGAGATAGAGAGATGAAGCACTTTATTTATTGCAAAAGGGAGATGTAAGCCGGTAGCCAGTCTTATCATTTAGGGCAGATGGAGAAGACTTTATAGGGGCTGGAACAAGGCAGGATGTCTCCAACAGCACTGGAACATCTTCCTGGCTCAGGCTACGGTTAAAGAGGCTATGTCGAATCCCAGATAGCTGGTCCACACCTGCAGGTCTTCAGGACCCTGGGGCTGAAACCATCCAGACCTCTAGCCTTGTTCTGGCACAGTCTCTTCAGCTGCCTCTTCACCAGACCGCTGGAAAGGACCCTGAAGGCTCTCTTATCCTTATTTAGCAGCTCCTTCAGGTCATCTTCATGTCTCGCTGGAACACATAATAGTGCATTCCCGATATTCCCGCTGTGTCCACATCCGTGCCCTGAGCTCCTCCATCTTATTCGCCAGGGAACTGACATTCCCCATGACAATCGAGGGCAGAACTGTTTTTTTTTCCTCCTCTTCAACTCGTCTGGGATTTTGGGTCTCGCTCCAGGCAGAGGTGTAGGTTTGGAGAGCAGAATTAGCTGGTCCCGGAGTAAACCGGCACAGACCCGGGACAACTAAAGTTAAAGGTGCTAGGAGTATCAGCAGAATCCGTTTAGCCGCACAGTATCCATATTAGCGTGAAAAATCCTACCGCATAGTGTTTAAAAACTAGCGCAGCGCCATCTTTAGTTCACCGAGGGTCATGCATCATCATGTGGGAGGAGTGGGAGCTCTGGACAGTGTAAACTCACCCAAAAGATAGTCAACTTTAGTGGGATTCAGAGAGAGCAGATCTTTCTTGTTCCACACGTAATGTCCTTTCTGTTCAGTACAGAAACACACACACACAAACATACGGTCAGCTGTGGCTCATTGGTACCTGGAAATGTAATTGGTAAGATAGAAGAGAACAGATGGGAAGAGAGAGGCTGAGGGATAGAGAGAGAGGGAGAGGCTAATGGGTAGAGAGAGCAAGAGCAAGAGCGAGAGCGAGAGTGAGAGCGAGAGAGAATCCACCGTACCTCATCAGTCATCCGGTCCATCCATTCCTGCACCAGGTTCCGGCCGTCCTTCCGGGTTCCATTGTGCTTGGCCTGCCCAGGGTACTCCACGTCGGACGTGTTCTTGGGGTACATGTACTTCCTCCCCCCTCCCATGATTACCTGTAGCACAACCAACCCTCTTTAAATACAGCGCTGTTGACCAAGGGTGTACTGAAGCAGTGTGGGCTAAAAAAGCACAAAGTAAAAAAGGTGATGAAACAAGGCAATGTAATATAAATCAAACAAAAGACAAAAGACAAATATTAATATACAAATAATAATTACACTGGGGTAGACTAGAGGGTGCAGATAAAACAAACAAATATATACAAAACAGAACAGCCCAGACAAAGAGACCTAACCTTGTAAATCCCATTCCAACACCGAAGTGAAAAAGCTAAGAAACAGAACACGTCAACAAACTTGGATTCCCAGGAAAGTAAAAAGTAAAAAACCCACGTTGATGTCTGGAATGTTTTCAAAGAGCTGTAGGGCGATGTCCTTGCAGCCCCCCTGCACAGCGTCGGCGGGCATCTCGTTGTCCGAGTACCAGTCCCGGTCCACGCAGTGGGCGTAGGCTGCGCTGGGCGTGGCGTGGTTCACCCGTGTGGTGGTCACGATTCCCACAGACTTCCCTGGAAGTTCGGAAAAACATGTAACATCGGAATGCAGGATACTCTAGGTTCGAAAACCATTATCTACCTTTAATCATCCCTGCGCAAGATGCCCTAGCCTCTATCGGCTCGTTAACAACATTTATCTGAATTGAAGTATCCTTGGATAAAAGTGCTATGACGATAGAGTAACATCCGTGAGTAGGGCTGTGAATTGGCATGTTTTCCTTTTAGACCCAGGAGCGTGAGAATTGTGGAGATGACTTTTGTTCCCCATTCAAGAGAGGAATCTGTGCCGTCTTTCTCGCCCACTACAGAGTTAATAAAAGCTACATCCGTCGTGGGGGACAAGCTTCCACCTGTCGTCTCACAGGGGAGAATGTGAACCGTTCAGAGGCCAGGAAAGTTGATATGAGAAAGGTGGACAACATTTGTTTTGTTGATGTTTAGGGACGTCTTCACCTGTCTTTTATGTCATCTAAGGAATGAGGAACTCTTGACCTTTGACCCCCAACCCCCGCACAGCTCATTCTGAGCCCCTGCCCACACCAGACCCCCTACATGCTTCCGTACTGGTCTATATCTGCAACAACCCCCAAAGAGCCACTTATAAACCTGACCACGACCCTGCTGCATGTGATCTGCTACGAACCATGACACTTTTTTCCCCATTCTTTTCTTTTCATCAAATACCTCTATAATGACATCACCCGGTCTCCAGGGGGTTGGGGGCATTCATCTTGCTCAAGGGTGCCTTCAGGTAGACAGTAGAGTCCCCAGGGCTCTCCTAACATGGGCCTCACCTGCGTCCTTGGCCCACTTCAGGATGGAGGTGACCTCGTTGCCCTGCGTGGTGTTGCATTGCGAGCGCACGGCGGCCGCGCTCACGCCCACCGTCCCCTCGTTGGCCTTGACCCCACAGAGGTAGGCGGTGGCCGTGCCGGCGCTGTCTGCCACCTGGGCGTTAGTGTTGTAGGTCTGTGGATGTAAGAAGGGACGAGATGGTGTGCGCAGCCATGAGGTTAGCGCCGCTCGCTCAGCACGGAGGGCCGCTTGGTGGGCCCAGGGTTCTAGGGGTTAGGGTGCACAGGGTAAGGGTTAGGGTCTCTAGGGTTAGGGGCGCTCGGGATAGGAAGTCAGGGTAAGGGTTAGGGTTCTAGGGATGGGGTGTCTCGGGTTGTGGTTTTAGGGTTAGGGTTATGGCCCAGGGTTATGGTTATAGGATTAAGGTGTCTAGAGTAAGGGTTACAGTGTTAGGGTTATGGTGTATAGGGTTATAGAGGCCCCAATATACTTCAAACTAAATCGAAAATGGTGTATTCGCATGGACAACATTGCCGGTTTCAGACCATGGCAAAGCTCTGCAATGGGCTTCTATTGCCGCAGTTGAAATAGTCAAACCTTTCCACACGCCTCCTTATACACAGCTGCCTGCAATTGGTCAACAAAACCAGGTGAATGAGTGCGTCAGTAACGCCTTTATCGCACCCTGTCATTGTACTTTCTTTTGTATATCAGGACCTTTATGGCTTTAGGGTTATGGCTATAGGGTTAGGGTCCAGAGTCATGGAGTCTATGATGATCTCTAGGGTAGCACACACACACATATACAGACACACACACACACACAGTAATGAAACAGACCTTGGACAGGGCCACAAAAGGGAACTTGTCCATCTCCAGCTGGCTTTCCTCTCCAGACTGTCCTTGTAGCTGTCCCTTCAGTATGCGTGCGGCCGTTACCGTGGGAACCCCCATTCCTGCATGCAGAGCGCAGAAGTGGGTTATTGCTAATAATTAGTTAGCGGTGGAACCGTGGAGGGCCCTGGGGACAGCCTCGGCTGTAGGTCAGTGTGTGGTATTGTCTTGTTTGTGTGTTTGAGGCACATCAAAAGGAATCAATCTCCAGTCATACCATATCAACAAATCAAGATCACTGAAATCCGTTGAAAACCTATTTTAACCATGTCGCGAAGCGCTGCTAAGGTGAGAAAAAGGGAATGACGTTTTCCAATCGGAGGGGATGATGGAGAAACCAACCGACAAACGTAAATCAGTTCAGAATGAGCAGTGCTCCGGTTGAGAGTCCCGACGAAGATTAAGGAGCACAGCTCGCCTTGGAAGAGGAGGGGGAGGTGGTGAGTGGGGCTTTTGTTCACGTTTGTGACGCTAGGCTGGTGGGGGTCAGAGGAAGCGAGAGAGAGGACAGGGAAAAACAAGCGGCAGATGTCACATCGCTGAGTCGGAGCTGATGATGGATGTGATGTAATGCAAGGTGCACCAGCACAAGCGGAGGTTCAGGTGGAGGAAGAAAGAGAGGAAGGGGGAAGGGTCCCATTTGTCATGCAGATAAGGAGGCAATCAGCCGCTCTTTGTCTCCCCCCCTGCTCGCAGAGGGGTTCCTCTGCTGGGGACACTGGGAGCCAGACACTAATCCCCTGGCCTTGTGTTCTCCACACACGCTCAGAAAGCCCCTGTCACACTACCTGGTGCGGGAGTGTGTGTGTGTGTGTGTGTGTGTGTGTGTGTGTGTGTGTGTGTGTGTGTGTGTGTGTGTGTGTGTGTGTGTGTGTGTGTGCTTGTCATGTGTGTTATTGCCCTCTTACAAATTGCATGCTATACAATATAAAAACATCTGCTCTCACAATACGTTCTCACTGTAATCAGGATGTTTTTCTCTCTGGAACAAAGCACTATTATTAATTTTTTATCACACGCATTTGTCGCTATGCATTTGTCTTTTTATTTGTTATGTCAGTTATGGGAGCTGATCTTGAACAAGGTTTGCAGCCGCATACCAGCATGTTATTCTGTCCGGTCACAGCCTGACTCCACATACAGACGGATGACTGCTGGGCCACAACACAAAACACAGAGTGATAAGCCCCTGTTGGATGATAACGGGTGTGTGTGTGTGTGTGTGTGTGTGTGTGTGTGTGTGTGTGTGTGTGTGTGTGTGTGTGTGTGTGTGTGTGTGTGTGTGTGTGTGTGTGTGTGTGTGTGTGTGTGTGTGTGTGTGTGTGTGTGTCTGTCAGTGGGTGCCTCTGTGTGTGTTCGTGTGTGAAACAGCAGAGCAGCATAAACAGAATACCCCAGATCAGCTAGTATGTACCTGTTTCTGACCATTCACTCATTCACTAACAGTTAACTGAGGTTTACACATAATTCTATATATTGCTGACAACTCAGGAAAAGTGCCAAATGGCCACTGATATAAGGCCGGTTTATGGTTGACAGTTTCCACAAACTTTTATCTCAGTAATGTATTAAAGTATCAGGGATTTAGAGAAGTGCATGATAGAGATCTGGAGGTCTGAGGGCATCTGCGTGCTCACCGTCCCCCAGGAACAGGATGAGGTTTTGGGCCTTGTTCTTGTTGAGGGTCTGCAGGGACAGAGCCTTGGTCAGGGTCTTCTGGGCCCAGTCATTCCAGAACCTAGGTTCCTTCTCTTGTTCTGCATAATGGAAAGGAAAAAAGAAATATCTGTGAGATTTTCTATTTATCTAAAACAGATAAGAGCTATTTCCTCAATGTGGTTTAGGTTTTTATTATGACAACAGTTTTCAACATGTTTTTAGCATATTACTTCATGTGTTGCAACTCTTAATCATACAACTTCCAAGCAATCTCTGCAAATGTTGTGCACAAACAGTTGCCAGCACCAAGGTATGATATTTGCTTGCATATTACTCAGGACACAGACGTAACCAAAGAAAGAAAAAACTCAGAATAACAACCCTAGAAATAAACCAAACCAGGCTCTGTTTGTTTGTTAGTCACCTTCAAAAACAGAGTCTGAGTCACTTCTAAATGTAATTCATAGCCATAGGCTTTTTGTCATTTTCACAGTAACATGACTAACTGGGGTGTAGCTTAGCCTACCTGGGAAACTCGCCTTCCTCTGGCAGGACACCATCATACAGGAGGACATGGCAAGTAGCAGCGTGAGCTTCATGTTGTTGTTGTTGTTGTTGTTGTTGTTATTATTGTTGTTGTTGTTGTGTTTGTGGGTCTAGCTAACGTGCCACCTGGAGAGAAAGGGGAATGAGCCTGGTAAAGGAAGCACATTTGAGGAAGTGTATTAGTCAACCTAGAACCTTTACGCAAGACCATTATGCTTTTGTCATGCATAACGATGGATCGATGGATTGGACATTGGAATGAAGGACAGTGAGTTGGACCACGTGAACGTTTCAGACTGTTAGTTAAAACCACCATGAGGTGGTTGTGCTAAACTTAACTCATTAACATATTATTCAGAGGAAAGTAAGCATTAGTTGAGGTGCATTTGGAAGGCCCAACTTGAAGCAAAACTAGCTTTTTCACACAAGAGAGGAAGTAGTACAAAACTATTTAGAGAACAAAAAACAGTAAGACAAAAACTTAAACAACCTCAACTTTGAAGCCCTCAGAAATATGAATGTAATAGCTGAACGCAATAGCATTATTGTAGCAACGACCATTACTACACGCCACCTAGGTGGCTTTTCCCACTCCACCACTTTCCTCGGGCTCCTCCAAACAATTGGACACAGGGTGGTGATGTTGAAAGACCGGTTTAATGTCAAGGTGAAGTAAAATGATACACGCAGATGGTGCTCCATACTGCCCTGTAGGAGAGCTCTGTGTGTGTGTGTGTGTGTGTGTGTGTGTGTGTGTGTGTGTGTGTGTGTGTGTGTGTGTGTGTGTGTGTGTGTGTGTGTGTGTGTGTGTGTGTGTGTGTGTGTGTGTGTGTGTGTGTGTGTGTGTGTGTGTGTGTGTGTGTGTGTGTGTGTGTGTGTGTGTGCGGTGATGGCTAGTTTAACCTGTGCACATTGATTGCTCGATGCACAACAGGTGTGCAGCCTCACCCAGCTCCAGACTCCAATCAGTCTGACTCGAGCCAGGTGAGGCTGCTTAAACCAGCCATCATCCACACACACTCCCACAATTATATAACAGCTTAACCTAGGCCTAATAGTACAATTGATTGGCTTTACGTATAGTTTAAATGCGGTAGCTGAATGTAATAGCTCAATCCTTGACTGGTTCCAGCGCCTGAATTACCCAATTTATAAAAATGTTCTACGATTCAGGGTCTGGTGTCGGTAACTTGAGTGGTACCCAGCTCAGCTTGAATTTTCCGCAAACTGAATCTGAATATAAAAAAGAGCAATGTCACTTGTGGAATGGTTAGCTGCTTAGTGAATGGTTTGGTTGGAAGCAACCTCGCCCCGTCTCTGAAATGGCTCTTATGGAAGAAACTTCAGTCTGACTTATGAAGTGAAAACCAAATATAAATCCAGGATGATTATCAGGCTAGCTTAATCCTAGTGTAACAGCTAAAAGTAACAGCTCAATCTCAGTAAAACAGCTAAATGTAGTAGCTTAATGTAACAGCTCAGTCTCAGTAAAACAGCTTAATGTAACAGCTAAAAGTAACCGCTGAATCTTAGTAAAACGTCTCAATGTAACAGCACAATTTAAGAACTCAATCCTAGTGTAACAGCTAAAAAACACCATTGAATAGCCAGGTGCTAAACCTTGAGCAGCCCATTGAAAAGCAAGGCCAGGTTCCAGGTCCCACGACACAGGGTTTTCCTGAGTCTATAAGCAGTCACAACAGGGAATCTGGTAAGTCTGGCTTTCATGTAGTGAACTACACACACCCTTCTCCTCACTTCAACATGGCTTCAGTCAAGGTCGCTTTAATGAGATTGAGCGCTACAACGGAGAGAGCTTTAATGGCCATAACAAAGCTGATTAACGCTAAATGATGGACTGGGCACCTCCGCCCGGAAAGAAAAAAGGGAGAATTTCTTTTCTTTCGTTTTTTTTTTCTTTCTTTCTTTGCTGGCTGGTTTACAGGCATACTAATCACTTGGGGAATAGCTACTTGTACATTCTGACCACTAAACAGTGGGTGAGTGGACATAGACAGGGAGTTAAAATGCAGTTTGTGTTGGTCTATTTGTGATATGAATCCCGATGAGGGAAAGTCTGTGAGAATTCTGTTTGTCTTTAAGTTGAGCCATTACTGTTGGATTGAACTCAGATAGGTCATCAGGTAATTCTATTTAAGGGAATTTCACGGTATGTCGAAAATAATGGTCTCTCTCAAAGCTACAATTAAAGAATTAAGGCTGCCTCGATTTGTCTGTCATTTTTCTCTTCATTCTCCAACAGTGAAACGATACCATTCTAATGTTTTTGTGTAATCAACTATTCACCATAGAGCTGCTTGTGTTTTTGGAAGTATTGTGACTCTCAAATCCACACATATCCACCAACAATGCAAACAAGGTAAAAATTGGTTAGGTTACTTTTTTTTTTTAAGTTGGCAATCATTCACTATACAGTATGTCCACAGTCTAATATCCTGCCACCAGGATAAACTATACTAGCCTTGCAGTTATCTTCTGGGAACACGTCGTAGTTCACAACCTTTTGGCCGTTATGTATTTTACACATGGATACTTTTATGAGTCAAAAGCAATCGTTTTTTTAAAGGATTAACAACAACATTAATACAACACATAATGTTAATATTTACATGATATGACCCAGTGTTATAATAATAATAACAATAATGAATGTTAAGACACAATAATAACCACAATAATAATTATAATAATTATAATAGTTGTTGTTGTCGTTGTTGTTATTATTATTATCATTATTATACATACACGCATACATACAATTTCTCTCACAATAACAAATTACAATTGTTGTATAGTATACTGCATATGATACAATAAATAATATCACCGCTTGCCAATAAACAACCCTAGATTTCGTCATCTCGAGCGCCTACTATGATAAACATTCAGTAGCATATCGTTTTACCTATAAGTGGGTGAAACGGACCAGGGCCAGTTTAAAAGTGCAGCGGTTCGCCCAGAGGCAAAGGCAGCGGCCAGCCTGCAGGTGAAGCAGCACAGCAGCATTACTACAGCCGCCGGCAACAGGATGCAGAGCGCTGCGGTGGTGGCCAAACGCCACCCTTCTCCACCATCCACTTTGAATCCACTTTGAAACCCAACCGGCGTCCCACCACAGACGTGAACGCTGTCCCTACAGCGCTAAAGTATAGTGTTTGTGGCGCCGTGTGACGCTAGACGTGCACGTTGTGCATGGCTATCATCTCTGTGTGTGTGTGTGTGTGTGTGTGTGTGTGTGTGTGTGTGTGTGTGTGTGTGTGTGTGTGTGTGTGTGTGTGTGTGTGTGTGTGTGTGTGTGTGTGTTCAATCACTTGATAGACGCATGCACGATCAGACGGGGGGATTAGGCGTTCAGAATGCTAAGCAAGACAAGGCATTAGTAGGCGCGACGCCTCGTCAACACGGACCCGAACACACTCATCCCACTGTCGGCTCAGATAGAGCAGGTTGATCATGCATGGCTCACTCAGGATCATTACATTCTTGATGTTGTTGTTGTTGTTGTTGTTGTTGTTGTTGTTGTTGTTGTTGTTGTTGCTGCTGTTTTGTCTAATGCAACAGCTGGTAGCGAAGTTAGAAAAGTAGGAGAGTTTTCTGGATAATAGCAGAAGTTTGTTAGTAGAATAGTAGTCCGATTAGGTTAGTAGAAGCAGTTGTATCCTAGTAGTTGGCTGGTAGTAGTAGTAGTAGTAACAGTAGTAGTAGTAGTAGTAGTAGTAGTAGTAGTAGTAGTAGTAGTAGGCCTAGTAATCGTATTTTTCCACTGTATTTTTGAGATACTAATTGAGATTAGTATCTAATTGAGATTTTTCCTCTTTGTGTATTTAGAGCTTCCCAGGTAGTGGTAACGGTTTATAGACACAACTTCAAATATGAATCAAAAGAAGCAACGTCCTTCCAATATGGACCATTTAGAACGCGACTAAGTGCGTTACCATTCATGAATGGCACTGTGAATGAACCCACTGTGAAGCTTTGTTCCAATACAGACCGCTTCTATAAAAAGTTGTGTACGTTAGTTCTGAAATGTATTTTTTCGATGGGATTCCCTTTGGAATCATTTGTCCGAAAGCACAGCCTACGTTTCCAAGAAAGTCATTCAATTCAACTTTCGACACTCCAACGACAGAGTAAAAAAATAAAATAATAAATAAATAAAAAGACGAGTTGTCCTCTCCTGTCTCCTAACTCGAACTTGTTTTCTTCCATTGAAGCCCATGTGAAAAACTTAAAACGTGTTAGCGCAGTGATGTCATTGATATATGGTGACTAGAATCAACCAATCAATGGGCAATCCTTCCCGTCGGCTACGCGGAATGCGTTCTCCAAGCGCAATCTTTCACCACAGAAGCGAATGCACAATTCTCCGAACACAATTTTCATGGAAGGGTAAAGTTGGAAGATGAGTGCACTTACCAGAATCTGTGTTGCGATGTGTGTGTGTGTGTGTGTGTGCTTCAAATGGTAAACCCCCTACTCCGCTCGCGAAGAGAAAAGTGCGTCTCGACATGCACGCTTTGCCAATGTAAGTGCCCTTATTGGCTCTTTGTGATTCCTTTATATAGAGACCCGAGCTGAGAGAGTACCGGTCTGTATGGAGGAGCCCGCTAGGCTATGAATAATGGCGATGTGTCCCGCTACGTTTAGAATCCACCTGGAATAAATTGTTCGGGAGCGCCACCTTCTGGCTTATGGGGGGAAGTTATTTGGAGAGGATCGCAATCACTGAAGTCGATGGCGATGGATAGTTTCATTCGCTTTCAATGTAGCCAAACACTTAAAATATGCAACTTAAGATGCAAATTTGTGATTTTTTTATTTGCATTTTTTTTACATTGCATTGTGATCTTAGATATGTTTTGTTGATTGCTTTCCATTCGCACGGCCAGGATAGCCTGGGCCTATATAGCCAAATTGTATCATTGTTTTTGCTTCTTTTTTTTTATCAATAAAAGCTAGCCTACATTCAATCTTTAAACACATGCCAAGATAGTCATCATTCACGTCACTGTTTCGAATAATATAGGCCTGTTGTCTGTTGTATCCTGTAGATGTCACCATATGACCGACCTAGCCTTTGGAGTTGATTTTCGTTGTTGCGGGCCTACGGGCCTCTATTTTTCATGTCCTATAAAAACCTTAAACCTAGCCAATGAAAATATCGAATAAAACAAACGATGTGCGACGGTGGTAGGATCAACCTTTTTGTTGGATCTGATGCCATTTTTGAATATCTCATTAGATGTTCGGAATTAACTTTCAATGTATCCTCGAGTCTTTTGACGTGCTGTCGGAGTCGACCCGCCCACGTGGGCAACTCAATCTAAAGCAACGGCCATTGGTCGAGCGGATTTGATCGCGTGAAATCAATGTTTGGAGTGACGCCTCTCGTTGTGAGCGATCATCGCATAGGTCGAGAGGCTGGTGTCCACAGCAGGAAGCGCACGGTCCACGGAGTTGGAAGACCTAATGGTGAGTACTTTGCTTTTCTATTGATGGTGATGGTCCTAACGTGACACACAGTCACTTTTTGTTTGTTTGTTTTTTGTTGTTGTTGTTGTTGTTGTTGCTATAGCCCTACGTCAGACTCGAAACGTAAAGGATTCGACCGCGGTTGCTGACAGAAAAACCAGCTAGGCTACGCGCCACCGAATCAGAGACGTTTTAATGGGATTTCCAATGCCACGGCGTTATCGGTCGCACGCACAGATGAGAAGATGCGTTTTTAACCCGTTGTTTCCAAGCGTTTTGCGGTGACATTTTTATTTTATTTTTAATCGTTCAGTCTAACAGGTCGTTCTAAAAGCCGCTAGTTCATACGTAACGGGCAGATGCGTACAGGGTTACCTTCACAGTCCATCGTTAGGACACAGGCTCGTAACATGAGAATAACAGCGTCTTGGATCTAAATCGTTAAATCGTGAAACCCGTTAAAAAACAAGTCTAAAATGGAACGGAATGAAAAATGGTTGTCGGTTTACATCGGCAAGTTCTCCTACCAGAATAATTGTAACCTGTCAAATTTGTAAAAATATTCATTAAAAAAAAGTCTAAGTTGTAGTTATTTGTTTGTTTGTCAGCCTATCTAAAGAAAACCATAGGCCTACTGTTTGGATGGAGCAAACCGTGATTTATTTTGTTTTTGTTTACACCAGTCAGTTTAACTATTTCGCCTGGAGCTGATAAAACCCAGTGCACCCATTCGTTATTTATTTATTTATTTATTTAGAACGATCGCGTGGTCCCTAGATTGGCTCCCGTGGGGACATGCGAGCAGCCTGATCACGTCGATATCGGTGTAAACAAGCATGCAATGCAGTTTAGTTTACAGTGTGTTTGGCAACCTTTGCAGCTGGTACACATGCAGTTCTGGGTTCACCATGGATTAAAGTTTACAAAAGGGAGTGCAGGTTATCAAAGGTTCACAGCAGCTGCCTAAACATAATTTTAAATCACATATTAGCATTTCCTCTAGACGACTACGGGAAATCCAATCTTTGTTTGGGCTATAATCAAATCAACTTAAATTACCTGAAATGCAGGCAGTAGGATTGGTGTAGGCCTAGTGTTGTTGACTAGTTTCTAAAAACGAGTCTGTTATTGGTCTTGCATTAAATCGACACTCTAAAGACTATTTTGCACTGGTGTCATGATGAGGACAGTCCATTTTATGTTGAGTAGACTTATAGCCTACAGTACTGGCATCATAGGATAGGCTCATACAGTAGATTAACACCTGCTGTCTACTTGTAGGCATCCTTTACTTGATCCCTAACCCCTCCCTGCTCTGTGACAACTTGGCTCCATGTTCGCTGAATAACCCAATCCTGCAACAACAACTTGTGTCGATATTCCCTTTATAACCCATTCCTGCTTGCTATGTAACAACCTGCATCTGTGTAACCCAGTGTTTCACAATCTTGGCACTAACTAACTCGTGTGACAAGATGCACATTCATTCTGGGTCAATGATATTACCTGCAGATGCTGATGGGGATGCAACTAGCTAAGTGTGGGGGAGCTGATGTTGTGGTCTATATATCCTGGATCGCAGCAAGGATTTGAAGACTTAAAAAAATAGATCCTTAACGACCTGTTGCTGTCTTAATTGTTTTTGATCCTCTGCATTTTATTGGGTGTATAGACTCACTCCATTACATTTTCCATCACCTCTGCAAACAGCTGAGGCAAACCCTGTTGTCTACGGACAGCTGTGAGAGATCCTGTAGACGGCTGTAAACCCTTTCAGTATTCATTTATACTGTGTTCACCCGCACTGGGAACAATGCTTATTTGGAATACAACCAAATGTCTGTGCTGGTTTTGAATAGAAAGTCCTTTGCTTGTCAATTATGGTCTGTGAGCGCTCTGTCTTTCCCAGAGATAACCAGATCCAGTACAGTCCCGGAGGAATATTACAGTGAAGCTGCTAGGCCTATAGCCTGCCATGCCCACTTGCCTTGTTCACTTTCTGGTACTTGAGCTTGGGTTTGGGCTTTGCCTGGGAAAGTAGCCTCTGGCTTTTCTACTATCAGGGTGTTTTCGTAGAAGGAAATGACTGTAGACTCGAGGGGGGAAAGACATTTTCCAGCACTGTCTTGACGTCAGAGGTCAGGAGGTCAGGAGGTAGGCCTACAGCTGGAGACGGTTCTATCGTTCCCTGATAGTCAGGGGCCAGCAAGATCGCACGGCCTGGTTTGGTCTTGTACTTTGTTTGGTCTTTGTTGTATTTTCTTTTCCCGGGATAATCTCAGTCAAAGACGTATTCATGGTGTCTAGGGCTCTGGTTTATGTGTAATCTATAAAAAGGGTGGGGATTTTGACCATTCAAACAGTGTTGTATCACATGGACTGTTGTTAACCAGCAGAGCTTCTGTTGCAGGCAACAGTATACAGCCAAAGGTGAATTGTGATTTTTAACATATAATATTGATTATCACTGACGTAGCAGACCTGTTGGCCCTTGGATGGCAGCTGGTTCGATTCTTGGCTAGCCCTGGTTTAAAGGTGCTGAAGTATTACTGAATTGAAGGCCCTGTGTGTGTGTGTGCGTGTGTGTGTGTGCGTGTGTGTGTGTGTGTGTGTGTGTGTGTGTGTTGTTTGAAACCTTGATCCGTACATGCAGAGGGAATGGCCTAGTCATGAGAGTGGGTGGTGAGCCAGCTAACAGCCATGCAGTCCTGCTGAATCACTTTAAACTGAGCTGGTGGCGGAGTACGTCGTGATTGGACCTGGGGGTTTATCTCCCGGTGGAGCGTGGCTGTGTTTACATTAGTCATGACGGTATTTCTGGAATGTGGAACGGCATTTCGGGATAGGGTTAAACCTGGAGGCCAACAGGGAAGCATTCTGTTGCTTGTTGTGGTTTCCCCCCAGTGCTATTGGGTGATAGGGATCTGGAAAAAGTAGGATGTTCTTTGTTGGGAAAAGAGATGTTCCTGAGAAGGAGAGATAGATTTTGGGCACCAGAACACAATTGAATAACAATGCTTCTTGCAGGTAGTGGAGATTACTTGCGCTGTATTTGCCTATAATAAGCAGATTTCATATTAGAGTTGTGTGTCTGCGCATTTGTGTACAAGTGACCGAGATAAATTATTCCAAGTAATGGTTGCACTGTTTTTTGCAAAGAACCCAATTTGATTGATAGTCTTTTCTTCCTCAAATGTTGGTAATGTGCTGAGTAAGCAGAAAAACCTGCTATACAACTCAATCCTGGTCCTTATAGCTAAGAACTTAGAACCATTCAGCGGATGCTCTTGTCTCTGGTTTTGCCTGATCAGTGACGAATCACTGACGCACATTTGTGGTTTATAGCCTGAGTGCTTGGAGGAAGGGTCCGGAAATATGGGCCTTTCACTTTGACATTTTCCGTGTTCTTTTTTTGCTTGCTGCAAGACAGGATTGATTTGTTAGGTTTAGGCATGAGGAATCAGATGTTAGGTTTCGGGCTAGGGGTAGGGCCAGGGTTAGCCAATCAGAGGAAGAGTGCGGGTCTTGACGCAAGTGGGGTGAAAATAAAAAACAAAACCTCCACGGTGTCACCGTGAAGCGTGTGACAAAAGCACCTCAAACACGCGCACACATGGCTTGCGTGGGTTTGTACCCTTTATGACCGCCTCGGGGAAGGTGCCACAGTACAGACTCTGAAGTGTTCTGTGGAACTGGGTGCTGCTTTTTTGTCAGTGGTGTTTGTTCTGCGATTGATTGCGTAATGTATTTGACTGATTGGTTGGTCTCGAGTCCACAGGCCTCTGGGACAGAGCGCATCTCTGGCTCTGGCAAGCTAACGGTCGCCGATTCCTACTGTCTGCACTGCCAGGAAATGTAGTGTGACACACTGTAAGCACACACTGTGTGAGATAAGTTGTTTTGCTAAGCACATAAAGGAATCACAGAATTCCCCAAACATTGCACTTGTGAAGCTGTTTATGCGACGGGGAGACATTTCTTGACCACGTCTGTTTACGACGATAATACACAATGACAAATTAACACGGCTTGCCTCGCACTCTACACTTCCTTGGTTCTCTGCCTCCATTGGACATAGCTTCTAGTTGATTATGTTGTCCAGGGTGTTTTGCATAAGCTCCTTCTATCTAAAAGGGCTTGGTTCAGCTGAAGTTGCTGTCAGCGTCCCGATTCTTCCAGGGCCCCATTTCTACCACCAGGTGTTCAAAATCGACCCTACATTAGAAGTGGGAGAGTCCACACAGATGTATGATGGATAGACCAGCCTACCCAGTTGGTACAGCACTCAGGTCACACTCGGTGGTAAAATAGAGGCCCGATAAGGGAACTGCCTGTGTTTTATGTAGACCACTGTCAGCACGCTTTTGAGACACAACCATGCTTGAGTGGGACAGAGCCATAGCCTATTATACAACATATTATTGATGATAGTCATCAGAAATGCTATGCTACAGCAATGCTACCGGTTAGGGACTTTACAGCGTCTTGGTTCCAAGAAGCTACATGTGTAAAACAATGCGCAGCACATCTGCAAATGCTAAATAAAAATGTGTGTGTGTGTGTGTGTGTGTGCGTGCGCACCTGCCTGTGCCAATGGCCGACACTGTTTTCAGCATTTGATTTAAACCAGACCAACAAATGACGTGCACATCACGTTGTGCTGTACGTGATATCGTGTAACTGGACGTCCAAAACACAATGGAGTTGACGGGTCATCACTCACCCAAATTGAATAGGAGGTTTTTATGAGGCAAAAGTGTGCATGGTCGCTTCTGGGTTGTTGTTAAGTAGGGGTGTGTTTCTGTGCCTGTCTTCCTTCCTGTGCATCTGTCCGCGGGAGGGAGAGAGTGAGGTAGAGACTTCCTCTAGCCAGTTGTGATAATTAGCCTAATGCTTTCAGCTATAGGTCACTCCTAATGGAACGGGTCCTGAAAACATGTCCCAAATCCATTCACTCCTGTTCTCCAACTTCTCTATCTCCCTACCCCTTTACCCCCGTGTGTGTGTCAGAAATGTGATGCATTTTCCAAGTAGTAGGCTAACAGCTTTCAGCCATACATAGCAATTCGGGATGTCAAAGTGTAATACGTGCCAGTGAATATCCTGTTGATAAGGTTAGCGGAGTAAGGTTGAGACTGGAAACTGCCAAACCTTGATCTGTTTTACACCTACGTAGGCCTTCACAAACGTTGATAAACAAATTGGGAAAATCTCATAGCCACATTTAAAGGCGTCCTTCCACACTCTTGCCAGAGAAAATAAAATTGATCAGGTTTTGGTTTGTTCTTTTGTTTCGGGGCTGGCTTGTTGTGAGTTTCTGATGGAATAGGTGATCACAGCAGACCCTCTCAGCCAGTTGGCATTTCATGGGTCCACTGCCTTGCTCCAGG
Source organism: Lota lota (assembly GCA_026745465.1). Lineage (NCBI taxonomy): Eukaryota > Metazoa > Chordata > Actinopteri > Gadiformes > Lotidae > Lota > Lota lota. The sequence continues at coordinate 2,164,179 of JACYXH010000077.1, read as the reverse complement.
GCATGCGGTCATGCCGAGGGCAGAGCTTGAGATTTTGCAGTAGCTGGGGGGTTCTCTTTATGGAGGTTATGCCCCCTGTTGCACCTCACGGGTTGAAAGGAAACTGTGGTGTGGTTGGGGGTTTGAATCCACCATGGAGGTCTGTTGGTATGGACCCGCAGGAGAACTGGGTGAATTTGAGTTACTTACCCCTGTGACCTGCTTTACTTTCAAAAGGATAAAAATAGCCTTTATTCATGAAGGATTTCATGCGTTCATACGTTTTCCAAAAAAAATTACATGAACTGATAATGTACCCTGTTCGCTCAGTGTTTTTGACCTATTCAAATTTGATGAAATAAATGTTTCAGATCCAAATCTTGTAATAAACAGTGAATTGTTTTTTGTTAGTAATGACAACTTGTGGAACGTGACTTCTGTGGCAAACTAGTATGCCAATAATATCCTACACTGTAACCCTTTCATAGAAAAGCTGCATCGGGCAAACAATTGAATGAACTATGAATGGATAGTTGTGGCTACATGCTCTTTACTGTCACCAATTGAGACCATCATGGCTGGACGCCTGGCCACAATACCTGGGGGCTACCAGCTTAATCATTTTACCTAAACTGATTAGCTTGTTATGCTATCATCATGTCTGCCCTTTATGGCTCTCATTGCACTGGCTACCGTCCCTGAAAGGAGGGATCCCACCTTCTGCGTCCCTCCTCAAGCTGTTCCTTGCCCTATAGAGGACTCAGTGATAGGGGGTGTTTGTGGTGTGGCCTGTGAAGCCCTTTGAGGCTGTTACTATGATAAAGAGGCAAATAAATGGTGTGATTTAAAAAAGAAATTGCCTTGACGGTTTTCCTAGCCTTATATCTTGTTTTATAAGGAAATTGTGAAACGTTTCCTGATTGTCTTGGTTTCATGGTGTAACTGCATTGGGGCAAGTATAAGTATGTAATACTCGTGTCACGTGAACTTTGTTTGGATATAGGCAGAAAGAATGCAATGTCCTTTTCCTGTACATGAAGAAATGCTTTCTAGAATGCTACTGCATAACACATAATTTGCTACACACAATACATTTTTATTTTATTTACATATATTGTGTTTTTGTATGTGACAAATATGGTCCATGATACACCCCAAAAAACATATTATTTTGTATCACTATGCCAACCGACCACTATTCTACATATTTCCAACTTTTATTTCAGACACGGCCCAATCTTCTTTTAATTTGACATATTTATTATCATTTTCCACATAATGATTCCTATTTTTGGCAACGCCCCTGGCCACTGATCCCTAGACGCCTAGTGTTTGTGTGCGTGAGGAGAGTTGCACTGGACACCGCACAATCCAACTGTCACACACCTATCAGGTGTTGGTTACCACGGGCAACCCCTGAGTTGGAAGCATGTGCGTGGGCGGATCCCTGGCGGCAGGCCCCTCCCGCTAGTGCTGCGTGCCTCCCAGATAAGGACGGTGGGAGTCGGCTTTCCAACCAGTGAGGGTCCCTCCTCCCCAAAAGGCGAGCTGGAACCACCCTTTGGAATGTGAACGCACACACAATGCAACGCAAACTCCTCCAGTCACTCAGCGCTCCGGTTCCTGGCCGCCGCCTACTGATCAAGACGGTGCCGCTTCCTGTTTTTCCAGCCGGAGCACACTACACCCTTATCCCTCGTGTGTTTGGAGGAGTTCAGCTTTGAGTTGCTAGAACTTAAAAGTCCAGAGTGAGGCAGGGGGCGAGTTTGTCCCAATGGAAATACAACAACACCAGGGCTGGTAGAGGAGGGAGAGACGAGACGGAAGGGGAGAGGAAAAGAAGAGAGACCAGAGACTTTCAGGAACAGTTTTTAAGAGGCGCCTGGTGTGCACGCTTGACGGTGTGGGATTCCCTCTGGGCTCGTCACACTCCAGGGAATGGGGGTTGTGGGAGGAAGAGGTCGTGTTGTTGTTGTTGTTTTTGTGGTTGGGGTTGACTTGAGACGTGGGGACGGCTAGAGGGGCTGTTGCTTCTGGCTTGAAGACTAGAGGAGGACTGGGAGCCGTGGTTTGGTTGAGGGTGGAGGTATTACCGGAGGATCACGTCCATTGTCTTCCCCGGGGCTGTGTGTGTGTGTTACCTGAGACGGCTACAGGGAGCAAACACCAGCCGGCAAACCTCCACTGATGGATTTGTAAAGGGGAAAGCCCTCTTTTTGCTTTTGTTCAAACGCCTGAGACGCCAGCGTCACGCACAGCGTGGCCCTGCCAACACCGACCGTGGTAGAGCGAGAGAGGCGTGGAGAGAGGGACACACAGAGAGAGAGAGAGAGAGAGGGAAGTGTCTTAAAGAGGGAGGAATGGAATCACTGAGGGAGTCCTTTCTGCATTTGACTTCTCAGATGTCCGCATACAAGAGAGCCACGCTGGACGAGGAAGAACTTGTGGATGCCAGCGGGGACGACGTGTACCCTTCGTCGCCCATGCAGGTACGCACTCACACTCACACACTAACAGTTACATATATACGCACGTACGTGTGTGTGTGTGTGTATATATGTACACACACTAACAGTTACATATATACGTACGTGTGTATGTGTGTGTGTGTGTGTGTGTGTGTGTTGATATGTACACACACAGTTACAAATATGTTGTATAATAAGCTGTGTCTTAGAATGGTATTCAGTTGAATACCAATGTGTTTGTCTTTTTTCCTGTATAGCATGTTCAGTGAATAGTGAACATTGCCGTTTGTCTTCCTTCATCTATCAAACTAGTCCAATGGACCACTGGTTAAAACAAACCAACCCCCCCCCCCCCCCCCCCCCCCCCCATTTCTAAGCTACTGCAAGTCTTCACAGCTTACTTCTCCTGTTATTCCCTGCCACTTTCTCCTTCCGCATGTCTATCATGCATTAACCTTGCCAAGCCTGTTTGATTTGCAACAATGCAAGGCATGCTGCATCCTCCTTGCATTACAGCTATGCCCTTTTAGATGAAGAATAGGCTCAGCAAGTGTGCCAGCACTTGTGGGAAATCATTTAACTTGGAACTCGTTCCACCTTTGTTGCGTTTACGAAAAACAATTTGCCATGGAGAAAGCCAAACAGATAATTAAAGGTAGGGTAGGCAATTTATTTTAGAAGCATATTTTTCCTACCCTACCTTTTTAACGTGAAAGAACAGGAACTAGTGCTTAAATGCCAGTGAACCCAAAATCATATTTTTGGGGTTTTACTCGTCTTATTATGTCTTCTATGATCATAGTACACCATTTTGTCACTTTTACTAAAATAATACTGTAATGTAGAAAAAACTGGTGTAAATTCCTATGTTTTTGTCAGTCTCTGCCAACCAGTTTGTGAATGTCCCGCTCTGCGCTGAACTCCGGACCTGTCCTTTTATGAATCCAACGCCAAAAGGGCATGCTAATGCTAACTGCACGGACAGTGGCGACGTGCCACTGTCTGTGCACAAAGAGAAGTCATAAGGAGCATGCTCTGCACGCAAGCAAAACCTTTTTGGGACCCTTATGCATCACATTTCAGAAGGCACCACATTCAATAGCCTCACTCTTAACAGCCTACCTCCACTGATACTAGACTGGCCCTGACGGACGATTGAGGGGGATTACATTCTAATCAAATGTTTGCACCGTATTGGATTGTCATAGTTTATACCTCTTGAGCTTCCAACCTCACTGGAAACGAAGCTTTGGCTTTCTCGCTTCTGTCTGAAGAATCAGGATATTCTTTTCTTAATTTTCTTAAGACTAAGTATCATAAAGTATCATAAATCATAGCGTTAGATTTTTTGCTAAAACAGGGGGTTCGCCTACATTTTCAACTATTAGTACGAGGGCTGGCAAATTGTTGGTCAGAATTATGATCCCTTGTATGCTTTACAGTTGACAGTACATCAGAGTTTGGTTCACAGTACATTAAAACAACATGATAGTTTGCTTCACAGTAAATGTACCCATTCTATTTGTGTTAGTTTCATTGGTTTCATTGTCTATTTTACGAAGCAAAGCTGAGTGTGCCACATTGGGTTGCAATACAGGATCCAACTATATTTATCTATACTATTTATATAGGAAATAGTATATGCTCATATGTGCGTCATCCTAGTTGAGGGGGTTATTCCAGTGTAGGGAAGATACACATTACTTCCTGTTCCACTCACGTGCAGCCAGAGCTGTTTGCTATTTAATATCCAGCAGTGAATGTATATATATATTTTTTAATACAGTGTATTGTTTACACTGCACTTACAACTACCACACTGCTGTTGTTCTTGAAGTCATGACGGATACAAACTACGATTTCCGAATCTTTGTTCACACACATTTTCGACATTTCGATTAGTTTTTCAAGAGCTCTTAAAGTTAAAATCAGAAAGTTATATTTCTTTAAGGCAGGTAATTCAAAATGTGGTCATTCTTTTGTCATTCTTTTTCCTCCCACAGATAACGATTTAAAAACAAATGTACAAGAAGAAAAAAACGTAATTCGAAAGAAACGTATATTTGTTTTGCCATGGAAGCGCGGTTGTTTTCCTTGAAATGGTTAAGACAGTTAAAGAGTTTGCATAGAATACCACATTGGGAACCGCAAAGCACTTGGCAGTCTGCGCTTTCCTTGGACTTTCACTTAGTTTAAGTCCAAACCAAAACAAGCCTCCTGAGCTTCAGGGATTAGGCCACCTACACTGTGGCTCTGGCATGCCGCTCTGCCGCATTTCGTTTGACAGTTGAACTGCAGGCGCCGCTGATAGTAGCAGATCAGGTCCTTACACACGTCAGAGTAAATTGGTTTTTGGCAACCGGAGTAAAAAGAAACACTGAATAAAAACGCTGAACTCCATAGACATATGAAGAACAAAAAAAAAAACATGTCTTGTGCAGAGTACTTTTTTTGTTTGAAACCTGTACAGCTGTTGAGTTTTGAGTTCTGAACAAACTGCGTTTTGACCTTGTTTTCTAGGATCTAAGGAAAACACTTTGGGGAGTAAACTAGAAGAGCAAAAATAATCATTAAAGCGAATCTCCACTGTGTGGCGTTGGGCTTGGCAGGAACAGCTAAGCCACGCATCTCCTAGCTCATCGCTTGAAGGCTTAGCGTTGTTTTCCTCTCCAGTTAACCACCTGTTTACATCACCTTTCCCCTGAGTTTACACCGGTCAGGGGAGGTGGATACAACAAGCAGCCAAACCCAAATAATTCTGCCAGCATGCAGATTATGCTGGCCCTGCAACAGACAATGGGGGTTTATTACTCTCTGCCCACCCGGAACTGATGGAAAGATGAAATGGAAGAATGCCTGACCTTTATAAGGTGCCGAAATGTTGAACGCTGGAAAGGTGGTGTGAGGCCAAGGCCATTGTTTGTTGAAACCAAATCATTTTTATTCATTTTCGTGTGTGTGTGTGTGTGTGTGTGTGTGTGTGTGTGTGTGTGTGTGTGTGTGTGTGTGTGTGTGTGTGTGTGTGTGTGTGTGTGTGTGTGTGTGTGTGTGTGTGTGTGTGTGTGTGTGTGTGTGTGTCAGTCTCAGCGTATTAAGGAATTTGTGTGTGTGTGTGTTCCCCAGGTCAGTCTCCGGCAGGTACCCGGTGCAGCGTGCTGGACCGGGAGGCCGGAGAGAGAGAAGAAGCTGCTCCTGCTGGTGTGTGTCTTGTCCCTGGCGCTGTTCATCTCCATCATCACCACCAGCATCTACTACAAGCAGTGTGAGTCTCATGCTGCTCCTGTCTAGCTGCTAGAGCAATGCATGAACACTGATCAGGGTCAGAGGTTCGATTCCCACTGCCACTGCTAAAGGTCTGGCACTCGATGTCATACATTTTCTTTTTATAGCAGTGTTATTTCAGTTTTTTATTTTGGTTTTAGTTTCAGCTTTTTCTTGACGCGTTCCCTCTCGTTTCTATTTCAGTTTTAATTTGAAAGATTCCATTCTATTTGGTTTCAGATCATTATTTTTATATTGGCTTTCTTTTTGTTACTTATTGAAATGAATGACCACCATTCTACCCAGAACTTAACAACAAAACAATAGTATTTTATTCAGCAAGCTCAGTTTTTACACTCTAAAACTACTGCATACTTTTTTTCTATTGTTAGGATGTCCAGTCTGTGAAATAAACTTGTGAACACTGGGGAAACTTCCAATCTTCAATTAATGCCATTGCTTGAATGTATTCACATTGATCATATAGAGTAAAACAAAGGAAATGAATATTAGAAATATACTAGAAAACCTTATTTGTCCTTGGGGAAAAAGAAGGGCGAAGGAAAGATCTAATGTAAGCAAAACCAGTTTCATACTCTTTATCCATTAATAATCCTTAATGAACCTTTTAGGCCTGAAAGTGGAGAGCTGGTATTTATTGGTACACTATATATTTTCAAGACAAAACAGAACAACAGCCAAGTTGTTATTGAAATACGAGCAGCTCGTCTTGTACATCGTAGTCAAAAGGCTTGCGATGTATTTATCAGTATTGGTTTCCTTGTTCTTGCTAAAGGAAACGAAATGCCACTTCCTGCCATTGAACCCGCAGCATAAAAGGAATGAGTGTGGGCATTCCTTTGGTTGCTCATCTGCTCTCTTCTGGGAACTTTCTCTGCGCTCCTCAGCCTTAGAAGGACTTGCAATGAAAATAAATTCACGACATGGTGGAAATTCCTCCCTGTAAACTAGGAGAGCTCTAAAGCTGAATGGGAATTGGTTTATGTATACATATAATGTATATAAATATATGTAACCCTGCAGTTTACCTTGCTTTCCTGGTAAACCAATACAGTTCTAAAGCCATGCTCTAAACCAATAGCTTGAGAGATGCATTCATTTGTTTCAGTGTAAAGACAACAGGACATATATTTTTTATAAGCAATTCGTTTTACCTTGCCAGCCATGTTCCTGTAAAATGTAAACCCTTTTTTCACCAAAAAACGTACCACAAAATATCTATAGCCAGAAATGTCGCGCGCGCCCATATCCACGTCAGCTGCTGACCTCCTCCACCCGTCTTCCTGTGTGCAGCCCACCCAGGTTTCTGTCTGTCGGAGCAGTGCATCAGGGTGGCGGGGGCCGTGATGGAGTCCCTGGACCGCTCGGTGGACCCCTGCCAGGACTTCTACAGCTTCGCCTGCGGGGGCTGGATCCGGAACAACCCCCTCCCGGAGGGCAAGTCCCGCTGGAGCCCCTTCAGCGAACTCTGGGAGAACAACCTGCTGCTGATGAAGCACCTACTAGGTGACGCTCGCTTCTCTGTACTTCACTTGAGCACCCATGGCAGTCGTTCCGAACCTCTTCGGGCCGCTGAGCCCATTTTCCTTTTAGGTCCAACGGTTCTCACGACTCTCCCCAACTCATCGCTTTCACCCCATCAACATCTGCCCGTGATGTTAATATCCCGATGGATGTATGAGCATCGCAGCGCACTCAGTGATTAGCAGTAGTTTGCTCCTGGCCTTTGAAGGATGGGGACTAAACAGGACCTCACAAACCTCCAGTATTTCGTTTTTATCAAAATGCATCAAAAACCACTAGCGTTTATTATATTGAGTTGCATTTGTGGTGGCTTTAACCATGAAAATAGAATAAATTGGTTTGAGTGACATTCCCTATTTTTGGAGAAAGAAAGTGAATGTTTCTCCCATTGTGAACAAATATTTTATTGTTGCCCACGACCCAATGTAAAAGTCTGCAAATATTTTGCGTTTTAAAGAAGTCAGAGGTTTTCGTCTTCTTGTTGTTCTTTTCTGGTCCAGCTCCCCTCTGTGTTGTAGCTATGGTCGGTTGTTCTCCTAATGCTGTGTTGGCGTGTGTCTTCCAGAGAACACCACGGCGAAGGAGCTGAGCCAGGCGGAGGAGAAGGCCCGGCGCTACTACCACGCCTGCATGAACGAGACCAAGATAGAGGCCTTGGGGGCCCAGCCGCTGCAGGACCTCATCCACCAGGTCTGGACCTCACGCTCTACCACCCTCCTACCACCACAGGGACATTACTAGCTTTCTTTTTGCTCACAAACCTCATTACCAAGTGTACTTTTAAAACAAAATACAACACAACAATGCAATACAACACTAAATGCAATTGAATGAAACTGCTTAGCGTGTTATTTTAACTTTTTTGCTTATTATGCTACCATTATGTCTGCCCATTGTTTATAATGTTTTCTACTTTTTAAATGTTTGCATTCAAAATTTGTTTTCTAAAACAAGTTACAAGGTGCTTTACAAATACACACAAGAGACAAGAAAAAAAGTCAAGTTGATACATTTATAATGACAAGCGAGGTATGAATTACTCAAGCACAATAAAGCAAGTAAAAACGGAAGAATAACATCCAAGAGAAAGCAATTCTGGAAAAGTGTGTTTTTTAGGAGAGATTTGAAAGAGGAAACGGAGCATGCCCGACAGATCCCCCTGTGATGGGTCGTTCCAGAGTGCTGGGGCCGTGATGCCAAAGGCCCAGTCTCCCCTGTATTTAGCCTTGACCTAGGATCTACTTACAGACCTCTGCCGGAGGATCTCAGGCAGCATTCAGGCTTGAAAGGATTTAGTGAGTCAGTTATATAATCCGGGGTCTGCATGTAGCCAGTGAAGAGACCCACAAATGGGCGTTATGTGGGTATATTGGGTTATGTGAGCAGTCTTGCTGCAGTATTCTGAACTACTTTAAGTTTCTAAAGGTTGTTGTAACAAAGACAATGCTACACGCCACCTAGGTGGCTGCCACACTCCACCTAGGTGACCTTTACTGGGCTCCTCCAGACAAGGACACAGGATGATGATGTTGGAAAACAGATTATTGTAAATAATTTGCAGACAATGATACCTGAGCTTATTGTCATGCAGGAGATCTCCCTGAGTGTGTGCGGTGATGGCTGGTTTAACCTGTTGCACATTGATTGCTCAATGTGCAACAGGTGTGGAGCCTCACCCAGCCCCAGACTCCAAGCAGTCTGACTCGGGCCAGGTGAGGCTGCTTAAACCAGCCATCATCCACACACACCACAGTTGTACTGAGTGAGACAGGAATACAGCGAGTTACAAGTAGTCTTAAGCAGGAAGAAATGAAAAGCTTGGAAAACAGTTTCTAGATTATTAGACGGTTAGGGCACCCATTGCACTCCTCATCGTCCCTGGAAGGAGGGATCTCTCTTCTGTCTCCCTCCTGTGAAGCCCGTTGAGACCTTTGATTAAAGGCTATGCGAATACAATTGAGTTGGCTTGACTATTCAGAGACCTGAATATACATTTGTACTAAACCTTTCTTCGCCTCTAGTTGTTTTACACCCTTCTTGTGTGGAACCCAAAGGGTTGATGAGCTTTGACTATTTTACTATTTATTTATTTACCAGATGCTTTGATCCAAAGTGGCATGAATATAGAACAACACCCCCCCCCCCCCCCCAATCACCCACTGAAAGATTTTCTGTGGTTGTGGTGTCATACTACCACTATGTGTGCACACACACACACACACACACACACACACACACACACACACACACACACACACACACACACACACACACACACATTAGAAAGGAGAGTCGTGTTTGTGTCTGTCTGTCTAATGTCTGGCTGTGTGTTCCAGGCGGGGGGTTGGGCCCTGACCGGCCCCTGGGACAAGGACAACTTCCAGGAGGTCCTACGTTGGGTGTCAGCCAACTACCGCACCTCACCCTTCTTCACGGTCTTCGTCAGCACCGACTCCAAGAACTCGAACAGTAACGTGATCCAGGTCAGAGGTCTTCTTGTCCGCCTCGTCCATATTTCAATGTTAGCCCTTGTCATCTTCCATTGGGGCCATATTAAAACTACTGTAATGGCCTTACAGCTTTATGTTACAAATAGACTGTACTAAATCGTAAAATGACCATCATATGTCATCAGAGATTACAGTAAGTGCTCCTTTTGAAATCTCCGTTCCGGGTCGGAACGTTTGTTTTTGTTTTGAGTACCCCGGGTTGCCAGGTATTAGACTAATTGGCACACAAACACAGTGTGCTGCAGCCATGGAAGCAATCAAACAAATTAGATCAACTGAGATTGTACTCAATTCTACCCCGACCCAAAAATCCTCATCCTCTTTCGAAAAAGCTCCATGATCAGAGTTTCAAGACGGATACCACATGAGCTTGTTTATCTTTTGCTAAAATAAATAAATTGCAATAAATAAATTGCAGTGACATGTTGTACTTCAGTTGTTCACATTGACAGAGTATTGGGATATATTTCAATATAATGACAATTTCAAAAAAAAATTATGCTGTATATAAATGATTACATAAGACTGTGGTACCGTGGCATCACATAAGATTGTGTTAGATTTCCTCTTAGTGCAAAACAAAAGGGTAGCCAATTCAAGATGTATGGTTTACGAGGAATTACATTCTTTCCAAGCCGTGCCGAAAACAGACGGATACTTGTGAGGGTTTTAAGCTAAAAAAAACTTTCTCTCATGGTTCCAGATCGATCAGTCCAGTCTGGGTCTCCCTTCGAGGGATTACTACCTCAAGAAGTCAGAAAACCAAAAGGTAATGTGCGCTATTTGTTTGTGCTAATGTGTTAGCTAAATATAATAGTCTAGTCTCAAGTCGAGAGTGCGTGACGACGAGAGATCAGTTGTCTAATGAAAAAGGAGTATTTCAATTTGTCCTGCCCGTGGTGGTGGTTGGGTGGGTGGGTGGGTGGGGGGGGGGGGGGGGGGGGGGAACAAATTAAAAAGTAGCCTAAAGGGAATGCTTTTGATGCCGTTTGTCTTTTTCTGTCTCTGTGTGGGAATATATATATTTTTTTTTATTAAACATTTTTGTAAACGTACCCCCACCGGCCTGAAGTATCTGACGGCATACCTGGACTTCCTGGTGGAGTTGGGGGTGCTGCTGGGGGGGACGAAGGAGGGGTCCCTCACCATGATGCAGGAGATCCTGGACCTGGAGACGGCCCTGGCCAACATCACGGTGCCCCAGGACGAGCGGCGAGACGAGGAGCTCATCTACCACAAGATGGAGGCCAAGGATCTCACCGTGAGTTTGGAGCGACGAATACCACGGATTTAAGAAGGAAATGCGGATTATGAGTCACTTTATAATATGGAATTCAACTCCAGAGGGAAGTAGTCATTATGATATCATATAGTTAAATCCAAGAAGTCAAATTTAAAGTACATCGAAAAGTAATTCTAAGCTTTTAACTATTTAAAGGTAGATAAAAGTTAAGAATGTGCATGTATATACAATATAGACTATGCTATACAAGTGACTGCTGAATGGCTAATTACTTTTTACATTTACATTTTGCAATGTTATTACAGACAGGGCTGACAATTTAGAGAAACCAGCCAGAGTAAGCTAGCTTTTGAAAGTATCCAACCGTATGTATCCGTATGTACCCCCAAAACACGTGACTAGCTCGCTAGCTTTAGCTATAGGTCTACCTAGCCTTGTGGAAGACTCCTGTCATGAGCACGGGCAGAGTATACGCAGGTATCCGGGTAGGTAGGCAGACATGTAGGCCAATCTGACAAGCTCATTACAGGCCTGCAACAGCCACTAGATTAAAAACATAAAAAACTATTTAAGGGAATTATATTTATTGCTTGCTGTCGGGATGTTTCTAAAATATATTGTCTACCCTTGCTTTATGGAAAGATAAGATGTACTTTATTTATCCGAGATGGGAAATTAGGAACAGGAAGTTGTTGATAGATACCGGGGTTATAGTCATGGATGTAGACCACTGTTGGCCTTCATATACATTATGTACAATATAGACAGTACGCACATTTCTATCTTCATTGCATCACTGCATCTTATCTCCACAGCACAATCCCAGTCCTGCTGCAGATAGAACCGACTCCCACCACCCGGTGTTTTAGATACTTCTGAAGTGTGGGTGTATATACTGTTGTGTTTCAGGGCTTGGCCCCAGCTATCGACTGGATGCCCTACCTGACGGACGTCTTCGCACCCGTGGAACTCAACTCCTCGGAACCTGTGGTGGTCTACGCCAAAGAGTTCCTGCAGGAAGTGTCTGTCCTCATTGAAAAGACCAATAAAAGGTCTGTTGATTTTCCCACGGCTCTCCTCTTGTTTACAATATGCATATTGATGCTAAGCACACACAAACATACTCTTTGTTTTGGCATTGGGAGCTATAAATGTCTGCTTTTCCACACATTGCAAGCAGAATAGCTTCACACTGTTTGTCTTTGTCTGCGCAGCCTGCTGAATAACTACATGATCATGAAGGTGGTGAGGAAGATGGTGTCCGTCTTGGATCGTCGCTTTCAGGACGCGGAGCAGCGCTTTCTGGAGGTCATGTACGGAACCAAAAAGGTGAGAGGTCAACATGGTAGACTGACTGCCGATGAACCATAACGCACAACACACGACACTTTTGAACACAGAAAACATAATAAAAACAGTTAGCCAGACTTGTTCAGAGGTGTGTATTCCCCCCAAAAAAACTCTTACTTTGAAAATAATTACCGTATTGACCCGAATATAAGACGACCCCGGTTATAAAACGACCCCCCCTTTAAGATCAAATCCGCTTTTTAGAAAGAAAATTGTTTTATTTGAAAATCATGATAATTAAAACACAGTTGCGTGACGACAAGAACATCCAGGGCGCTCTACTGTCCATACACTTCCAGAGAGGAGAGAGATGTGGAGGGGTGCGCGCACACGCCAGACAGGCACTACGGGTCCAAGAGTTCCTAGGATAGGAGGTGCGTGGAACTTAAGCCATATACAGTGACGGCAATTAGCTGTCTACTAATGTATGCCACTGTTGCGGTGTGCGAGCAAGGTCTCGGGAGAATGAAAAGTTGTGTTGTTGTCCCGAAACCTTTCTCGCTCACTGCAACAGAGTAGAGAGCAAACAAAAACCCTTTCACTTAAAATACGGTAACTGTTACGGCCCAGCTCTTAACGGGGAAAGGGACGCAGCATAGAACCAGATGCAGTTGTTAAAATGAAAAGTATTTATTACCAGGAAGTTGTGAATGTATATTGACATTTAAAAGTCTAGACCCCGAATATAAGACGACCCCACTTTTTCAGATGCATTTCCAGGAAAGAAAACGTTGTCTTACATTCGGGTCAATACGTTACTATTTGTTTTGGTTTATTCTAAGATGTGAGCTTAGAGTTGCTGTTAGCTGTGAGTTTGTGAAATCTTTTTTTTCTGTGTGGTAGCAAACTGGTGAATTCTCATCTTGATCAGGCTGTTCCTGAGATCCTAGTAGTATTGGCAGAGTGTACTGTACTTAACGAGTTCCAGGCCTGGGCCAGCGATACCGGGCCTTGCCAGATGGCACCAGACGGGCCAGTCTGTTTAGCGGGCCCTGGCGCTGGGTGACTGGCCCCTGGCCAATCAGATAGAAGCCAATCCACTTGGCAGGAGGGTTCTGGATCTGAATAAACAATCAAGACAATTTCTTTGAATGAAAGCGATAAAAAAACGAAATCGAATCCCTAGTCGCTTGGTTTCTTAAGTGCTGAGCATGCTAATTTAATCCTTGAAGATTTAAATGTTGAATTTTAAAGATTACTTGTGTGTTTATAATTCCAAGGCCTTCATTTCATCCTGTGTAATCATTAATCGCCTTGGTGTGTGTGTGTGTGTGTGTGTGTGTGCGTGCGTGTGCGCTCCGCTCTACCGGAGAGCTTGTATCCGATGATGTGCTTGCCTGTGGAGTCTGGAATGACCCATGTTATCTAGGATCCTGTTCCCTCAACCTTGCTTCCCGCCGCTGCTCTGCTGTAACAACAAACCAAGGGCTTTCTTGGCCTTGTGTGTGTGTGTGTGTGTGTGTGTGTGCGCACACCACCGTTTTGTGTGCTGTGTTTCCAGTCTTGGTCTCCTCTCCTTATCTCTGCGGAGCCGCCTCAAGCTGTTTCCAGTCTTCCGTGCTTTTCAAGGGCAAATGTTGGGGTACAGCAGCACAAACTGCAGACAGAGATGTTTTTATAATGGGTGCGCTCCTTAGGATTTAGGAACCACCAGAGTTTAGGAACCACCGATATCGGCCGAAAGATAACATGAGAGTCGAGATGAAATGCTCTGCAGCATCTGCTTTTTGTTACGCGTTCACTGTAGGGGAGTGGGGAGTTTACAAGGTATACAAAGGAGAGACATGCAATTACCATTACGTTGGGGGGCCTTTTACGATGAAAACCCAAACGACCACACAGAGAAAAGACCTGTCTCTTCCGTGCTGTGCTCTACCCCTTTAAGAAAAGCCCTGTTGTATGTCAACGGTGGCGGTGCCCTTTAGACCCTTTCAATTGCTGTCACCGTTGTCTGCCGGCTACACACTGCATAGATGTCTACGTATCAAATCCACTTGATGGTTTATTTGTACAGGCTGTCACAGCCGTTGCCCATTTTCAGAGACTCCTCTGACCATGAGTTTAAAGACCTTAAATAGACATGGCAGCAGAGACTGTTGATGCGTATCAAGTATTTATACTGATATTCTAGATTTTGGCGCTATTCCTGTGTGGCTATTTGTGTGTGTGTATATGCAAATTGTGAAGTTGTATTGAAGATGTGACATTATCTGGCAATGATGTATTTGCGTTTACAAAACCGAATAATATTTATGTAAAGGTTGTACTCTTACTGTGCCTAGCAGTATTTGCAAGATGTCATGCGTTTCTGTGTACAAATTATGTCAAATGTGTCGAACACAATATAACTATAGTTTTACTCTAGATTACTGGCATTATTTACATTGTGTGTGTGTGTGTGTGTGTGTGTGTGTGTGTGTGTGTGTGTGTGTGTGTGTGTGTGTGTGTGTGTGTGTGTGTGGTGCATTTGTTTTGTTGTCCCAGAGTTGCATGGAGCGCTGGAAGGTGTGCATGAGCGACACGGACTCGGCTCTGGGCTTCGCTCTTGGCGCCATGTTTGTTAAATCCGCCTTCGCTGAGGACAACAAAGCTATTGTGAGTTTCTTGTTTCTAGAGCAAACTGCCCAGGGTGCTATCTCTCTCTCTCTCTCTCTCTCTCTCTCTCTCTCTCTCTCTCTCTCTCTCTCTCTCTCTCTCTCTCTCTCTCTCTCTCTCTCTCTCTCTCTCTCTCTCTCTCTCTCTCTCTCTCTCTCTCTCTCTCTCTCTCTCTCTCTCTCTCTCTCTCTCTCTCTCTCTCTCTCTCTGTGTGTGTGTGTTTTTGGTTATCTGGCGGACATCTTGTTGAGTGTCCTCTTTCTACTCCGCTTCTCAGGCCGAAGACATGGTGTTGGAAATTAAAGCTGCCTTTGAGGAGGGCCTGAAGTATGTGAGCTGGATGGATTCAGAGACAAAGAAAGCTGCCAAAGAAAAGGTTGAGCAAGAGTTGCTGTTTTTATAAGAATGTTCCCGTATCTGTTTGAATGTTGTGTTTCTTTCTTTGATTGATTGTGCCGATGACCTCCTGTCTGCTTTGTATTGTACCTGTAACTTCCAGTGTTACAACAGCACTCCCTGCTGGAGTGATGTCTCATTGCAAGTGCCCTTTTGCCCCTCTCAGGCCGACGCCATATACAACATGGTTGGCTACCCACAGTTCATCATGAACTCCACAAACCTCGACAAAGTGTTCAATGATGTAGGTAAATGTGCGCTTGCACGTTTTTATACCACGGTAAATATCACCCGTGTAGGTGATGTGGACCTGATGTCACCCTGATCCTTGCTTCCTGTCCTCTTGTCAGTTCGAGGTGGTGTCCGACCTGTACTTCCAAAACGTCATGCAGTACTACAACTTCTCCGCCCGAGTGACTGCAGACCAGCTGCGGAAAGAACCCAATAAAAACCAGTGAGTCTTCCTTTCTCTTTCACTCTTTCCCTTTCTCCCCGTCTCTTTTTCTCTCGGTCGCACGCTTGCTCTAGTTGTGCTGAATACGGAATACTGCTGCCTTCGCTCACCGTTTCCCCGGCGACCGGCTGAAGTGGCCCTTGTCTCTAATTGGGCCGTGGGAGGCAGGACTGGGAGAGTTCCAGGCACCCTCCTGAAAATGATCTGTGGTCAGTTGTACAGCAGGCAGCGGGGAACACACACAGCGGACAACAGAACCCACACTCTTACCCAGGATCAGACCACACGGATGCGGCCCTTTTTCAACACCGTTTGATGCCGTCTCTGAGAATCTCCAGGGTCGTGAGCCGTTATGAACATTGGGAACGTCTTCCTGTGGTCCAAAACGTTAGGTCTATTATGTTTTCGATTTTTGGACCGTTCTCGCACTGTCTGACCACTACTATGACGTGTAGACTGACGTCAATCTATAACATCTTGACCCCTCCTCCCGATCCCAGGTGACCTCGACGCTGTAGGTCGCGAAGACGGAATGCGTCGCGGTCAAACATGTATATTGTGCCCCGTCTACAGGCGTAGACATGGCAAGATTTCATCGTGCCATCATCGCCTTAATTTGACACAGTGACCATCGTGAAAGACAAAACGTTTTGCTTTGTCAGATCCCGGCATGAGACGGTGGTGTTGTTTTGTGTTGCCAGGTGGAGCATGACCCCTCAGACTGTCAACGCGTACTATAACCCCACCAAGAACGAGATGGTGCTGCCGGCCGGGATCCTCCAAGCCCCGTTCTATAGCCGGGCCTGGCCCAAGTATGACTCAGTTTTCTAATCAGTGAATCTGGCTTTTGTCTGTTTTTAATTGTCACCTTGTATCCTCAATATTATGAAGAGGTTGTGAACTGCTTCATTGAAGCATGTCCAAGTCCATGCTTAGAAAAGTAAAAGTCTACTCACAAAAGTAAAACAAAAAAGGGGAATACATACTTTACTTGGGAACTATGGGACACTGTAGTAATAATATGAATTTATATTTGTGTATCTTTTTCCCAGAGCTCTTAATTTTGGGGGAATCGGCGTGGTTATGGGACATGAGCTCACCCACGCTTTCGACGACCAAGGTGACGAACCGTGCTTCTCCGTGTTTGTTTGTGTGTCTGAAATAAGTGTTTCCAGGATGGGAAACGAACCAATAATAATGCTCTGTGTGTTTCACGGAAGGCCGAGAATATGACAAGGACGGGAATCTCCGGCTGTGGTGGAAGAACTCTTCTGTGGAGGCCTTTAAGAAACAGACCCAGTGCATGGTACGTACGAGGACAAGAAGAAGAAGAAGAACTAGAGGAGGGTCTATTTTATGGTCACTTGCAAGAATTGTTATCATTGTCTAGAAGTTACAAGGCCCACGTAAGATACCAGAGCCTCAAAGTTACAGCCTGTCTTGAATCAGCTTTCTTTCACTATTCATTTGTTAGTGACGTGAAACAGAAAACGCACACACAACATATTTAGAAACTCAAACCAACACATTTAGCCTCATCGCTGCCCTTCTCATGGTACTCCTGACAGACTCTGTGTGTCATTGTATCTCTCTCTCCCCCAGGTGGAGCAGTACAGTAACTATAGCATCAACCAGGAGCCTCTAAATGGGAAACACACGCTGGGGGAGAACATCGCTGACAACGGCGGGCTAAAGGCTGCCTACAAGGTATCACAGTGACGACCAGAACACCTACTACTAACGGGAAATACATCTGCCTAAAAACATTGGGATCAGTCAACAACCTGACAATACAAAAAAGAAAAAGAAAATACGGTGTTTGATTTGACATTTTTTAAACGGCTTTTAGTTTATTTTAGTCAATTTGAGAGGCTACAATTATTTAGTGTATTTTATTTGTGAAGCTTGAGTTGTGCTCAAGCTACACTAAATGTGGCAAAGACGCATCACAGAAAGCTAAAAAAGCTTGTGTCTGCTTGCATGGGTTGTCTATTTCCTATACAACACATCCGGAGGACAAGCCTGTGTTTGTTTACCTTCTATGTAAATACATGACTGCACTGCCTTCCTGTGGCGCAGCAGGATGGGTTCATGATGCGTCTGATCTACTTGTTTGCTCCCCACAGGCGTATCAGAACTGGATCAGCAAAAATGGAGAGGAGGCGACACTGCCCGCCCTGGGGATGACCAACCACCAGCTGTTTTTTGTCGGATTCGCCCAGGTCTGCATCCCCCCTCCTGGGCTCATTACTGACTCAGCTGACTGCTCCTTATTGTTGTTTTCCTTCTAATGCCTCCTTGCCTTCTTCTGCACACTGCACTCCACACTTTCCTTGTTGTTTTATTTTGGTCATTGGAGTGATTTGTTAGAAGCCACATCGAACATAACAAGCAAATACTAACAAAAGAAAGGGAAGGTGAGAACTACAGCGGCTCAACAAGGAGTGCATTGCTATTTTAAAATACGAGATGTAATTCAATTTGTATTAGCGTGTGCTACCAACACGATGGAGATCATTATTTGGCAGTAGGAATGGCAGTTCAGCGTTTAAGATCCAAAATGTCAGACATAATTGTTGGACATGGGAGATGGACTAGTGATGGTAGAGGTAATGGTGCTCATGGAAATGTAGTGTTTATTATAGTAATGCCTAGCATTACATTTAATTTAAAAAACATCATTGCAAACAGCAATGACGATACCCGCAGTTACCCACCAAAAGGTACTGGGTTCGAAACCCCAATGGTTAGGCCACCTTGAGCAAGATGACTCACCTGCTCCTTAATGACATACATCTGAATTCACTGTATATGGCTTTTGATACTAGCGTCTGCGGAAAAAATGACTAAAGGGTAAAATGAGTAGCAGAATTAACTTCAATGATACAACACCATTTCTTCAAATTGTTTACCTCATTAAAAATAGATAATCCACAGGAAGGAGATATAGATAGATAGAGATAGATTTTCTTTTATTATTAGTTGTTTCCTTACTTGGGCCCTCTGTGCTCACCTGACCCGCAGGTGTGGTGTATGGTACGGACGCCCGAAAGCTCCCACGAGGGCGTGATCACGGACCCCCACAGCCCGTCCCGCTTCAGGGTGATCGGAACCGTGTCCAACCTGCCGGAATTCTCCAAACACTTTGGCTGCAAGGCCAACGCACCCATGAACCCACAACACAAGTGCGACCTCTGGTGATGACGAGGTCACTAGAGCACTGGACACTGAATGGCTGACCGGGGGTATGGGGGGGAGGGGGGGGGGGGGGGAAGAAGGGAAAGATGATTCAGCGGTCACCAGGACAAAGTCTACAGAAGGCACCTGTAAAGGAATTGGCTCCTACAGCACCGAACCACTACCACTGCCTGACCACTTAATGCTCCTCAGGTTCCGTTCCAGCACAGGCTTCACACACACACACACACACACACACACACACACACACACACACACACACACACACACAGCCTGGCTTAAGAAACAGAGCGCCGATGCCCCAACTCGCAAAGATGCTTTATGTGTAGTAGTGTTTTAGCAAGGCACCTTTTCCTGAACGTTGAACTGTGTTTTAAAAGTGCTTACTGGGCCAGATGTGCGCTAATTTTTAAACAGGAACGCAAGCCAATGGATAAATGAATGGGAGAACCACTCATTTGAATGCCTTTTTTTTTATGTTTTTATTGTTTTTGTTTTAACTCTTACTTTATATGTTTTTTTTTTTGCTTGATTAATGTATGACTGAACGTACATAGACGTGATGACACTGTGGACAGGACACTTGAGATGAGAAGAAGCCATGGGACGTGATTCCTTCATAGATAACATACTGCTATATTTACATACAACCATTTTAAACTCCATTTTAGAGTCACATTTTGTAACAGAAGATGCACATTTTTCGGTTTTATAAATTATTAATATATTGACCCCGTCATGTTGATTCTACAATGACACCAAAACTCACAGGAAAATAAAACGATTGAAAGTGTCTGAATTAAATTATGTATATTGTTGGTTCAATGCATAACACTATATATGGTCCATTTCACAGTTTAGGTAAGTAAGCTATGATGCAAATATGTGTCCTGTACTTTTTCCCGTTGCCTTATTGTGATCTATTTTGTCTAATAAAATTTATCTTAAAACAACCATATGGCTTTTAACATGCTTGTGTGCAACGTGGTGGAAATGAAGACCTGGTAAGCTCCCTTCTCGGTCGAGATGGACAACAGAGTCCCCTTTGTATTGTCTCAACTTGGATGATGATACACGGTCACTTACCCAAGTGTAAACTTCAAATGCAATGTGGCAATATATTCGCTAGGTGACGCCAGAGGTACACGAATCCAACCGTTCTTTTTAAAGTAACCTAATTTTATACCGTTTATGCAAGTAACGAGCTGCGATACAACATTTGGATTGCATTTTTTTGCTTTAATACACCATTTCAATTATGTATACTAATTGACAGCGGTGACTCGTTGCATAACATGGTTGATTTTGTTGAAACTAACAAACAAAAAACGATGTACTTGTACAAATTGCATTGTGGGAGTCTCCAAACATTTATTGTATGTCAAAAACAATCAAGACAAAACCGCAGGTTTGGTGTCATGGAAAATACTTCGACAGGCCTCTTGGATAAGCCGAGTATATACGTAACTGCCCGAGAAGTGCCGAATCATCTGTCCTGCCCGGACTGCTGGAAGCGGCCGCAACGCCATGTTGACGAAGTCTCCCATCTCCGTGAGAAAAAAATGATAGAAAACAGACTTACTGAGAAGAAAAGCTAAACTGCTGAAGGAAGCAAGATAACTGCTATATTTATCTGAAGAACTGAGCCGGACCGGATCCACGGAGGTTCCGGACGGGCAAGGGAGGCAAACCTCCCACCGTCCCCATGAATAGCACCGCTGATCCGAACAGCGACTTTCCATGAAAAAGGCATTTGGTGTTGCTATTCGAGCTCGTTATCCTGGTTCGTCAACGGGATCTGGGGCCTGCTTCAACAATTTGCAAGGCTTGCTCTATGCATGCAAGCTAGACGCAGTGTGTACAAGTATTTATTGGAATATTGTTTCTGTTTGTAAATTTTTTTGCAATGAGTTTGCCAACGAAAGTGGTCCCCAAATCCGCCACTGTCGCAGTTAGCGGACCTGGAAGTGGCCCCTCTCCGTCGAACCAACTGCGGGCTACCCTGACCTCAGTGTCTTTACCGCCGGGAGCTCCAGTCGCTCCTCAGCCGGCCGCTGGTCTGCCACCTCAGTATCCTTTTGCTTTCCACTGTCACATATCACCCACTAGCTTTCATGTTTAAATGGTTTTATTTAATTATTTTTAAATACAGCTGTATTTTATTAATGATTGCCGGTGCTGGGTGTAGGGGATCGGTTGATGTGAAGCACGGGGAGGGGAGGGGACCATTTGCTAGCTAGCATGCTAACGTATTAGCATGCCGGGTGCATTGCTGTAACAAATGTCAGCCCGGTTAAATAGTAGTAACACCGAATATTCTGGTTTTCGCGGGGTGGGAGGTGTTCGTGGGGTTTGCAGTGACACATTATATTTGTCCATTTGTATAAAATGCTTTAAAATTATTTCCATCAGGGAACGGGGCTGCCACTGGCCAGCTTTCGGGCTTTGCCGGTAACCGGCTTTGTTCCGTGTGTTACTAGCAAGGTGCGTTAGCCTAGTAACCGGGCAGATAGCCTAGCCGCTAGCAGGACACTAGCTTGGTTACCGGGCTGATAGCCTAGCCGCTAGCAGGACACTAGCTTGGTTACCCGGCTGTTAGCCTAGCCACTAGTAGGGCAATCCAGTGGAGGCACGTCACAAACTGCAAGTGTAATCCATCACTGGACAGTGGTTACCCACTGGTGTTTAAACCCATGCTGTATCATGCGTTGGGCGCAGTAGTTGACCAGTGTACAGGGGCACTAGGAGTCAACTTGACAGGCCTAGCCGTGACCAGAGCCAGCCGGAGTCTACGGATGACAGCCTTTTGTAAACCGGTCGTCGTTCGTGACCGTGTGACGTGTTGTTGATGTTGGGAATTTGTATGGTCTTCTAATGTAAAATATACGATGCATCGGAATTGCATTGCGCATTTTATAATAAGATACTAGATAGCATGTGCTTTTAATGCCGACAAATAATAAATACCACAAATAATCATAAAGTGCCTGCTACAGCTTCGTATTACCAATTTGCCCCTACAAATGAATATATTTAGAAGAAACGGTCGTTACTAGAAAAATGTCTAAGTAAAAAAGCAGTGCTATTCTGTCGTGATCTAACTTTTCATGAAGTCATACTGGTTATGTCATCTCCTGTTTTATTTGGCCTACACCACCATGGCGGTGGTGTGAGAGAGTTCTTGTGTCTGCTGGTGGTGTAAAGCTATGCTGCAGAGATCACATGGTTTCTGTGGTAACTGGCAGTTAAGCTGAAACTTGATTTCTATGTCGAGCAATGCCAAGGTCATGCACTGGCTGTAGCTGACCTGTTGAGATGATGGAATGGTTCCGATTATTTCACGGCCTGCTGCCAGCGATTCGTGGTTCTGAATTTTATTTTGAGCATATGGAACACTCATTACTGCAAAATGTTATCGCTGTCTTTTGCTGATGTGGATCTTAAAGCTTTCGTAAAGTTTGTGCAACATTTTGTTCACCTGTAACATGCTTAGATTTAACAAAACATCCCTTTTCATCTTCATGAATGCTGCAATACTCTCTAGGTCTCCCTTTGATTAATGAAAGACCAATGACTAAACATAACAATGTGAGAAATTGCATTTACACCGTGACCTAGTTTGGGATTCATTTTTTCTTTCTTTTTAAGAATATATTAAAATTGTTTTAGAATAGATTCACCAGAAGGGTTGTGCTAATATTTACAGTGCACGGTCAATGCATCGTCATTTTTCTAAATGAATGAATACCCTGGCTCTTTCAACCTCCCTCCCTCCCCCAGACGGTGCTCACACTTCTGGTGGGAGAATCGGTGCACGTCTGGCCTTTTGGCTCTCTCTCTCTGTCTCTCTATCTGGTAGGCCAGGCGTGTGGTAGCATGTTATGCTCTGTGCTCTCTACAATCCCAATGGGATGGATTCCCTCACTGGGGATGCTCCTGCGTGCATGTGTGTGCTGTTGTGTTTCCTGACAGCTTTAGAGAGGGAGAGAGAGTAGGTTGGGATGACTGGGGTGTGGTGTGGTGTGGTGGGGGTTATTATTTTGGGGAAGAGCAGTTTGTTTCTGCTACTGGTTGCCAGAGAAACGCCTGGCTCACGCGGCTGTTGCTTCGGTCCCCAGACAATGGCAGCTCTGCTTAGCATTCAGAACGCAGGGCCAAGGCGGTGCCTCCCACCATCTGCCAACAAAGGCCCAGGTCAGCCAGCCTGTCTCGGCTCTACCTCTCTCTCCCGCTCTCTCGCTCTACCTCCCGCTCTCTCGCTCTCTCGGCTTCCCTCTCTGACTCTCCAGCTCTCTCTCTGCCTCTCTCTTCCTGTCCCACCACCACCCACTGCTTAGCTCAGCCAGGAAACAGAAGGCGTTTCGTCTATCTCTCTTCCTATTAACTCCATTTTTCCCTTTCTTCCGCTTTCTCGTCTTCTTCTTCACACGTCTGTTCTGGAATGTATTGATAGCCCCGTGATGAGGAGTATTTAGAGTCCAGGGACCTGCATCTTGCTCTCATTAGGGCTTGATCATCCATTGACAATACCACACTTTGCAACATTTCCTTTTTTATAATGAGGTGTTGGCTCTGTCGCAGAGAAACATGTTAAGGCTGAAAAGGAATGAGAGAGTTTAGTGTGGTTGCTAGTTGGGAGAACCAGGCGCAAAGCCACGATCGTCCTGCAGCCAGCAACAGCCCCCGGTCGGCGGCAGTGGTTGTGGTCGTTGAATGCGGAGCTGCAATGGGGTAACCTATATGTTCCCTGGCTGGTTGGGTGGCTTGCGTGTGGCCAGCTCCCATGTTCCAGGACAGGTGCTGAGGCTGGAGCATGCAGGCGCTGTATCTCATGAGCTCAGGCTGTGTGGTGCTGTGTATAAATAAACTGCTGAGTGTTGCTACCCAGCCGCCACTCGGCTCTGCAGTCACTCTGCTAAATTTTTAAGGAACACCTTCCTGCTGTCCAGAAACCTGCAAGAACGAACCATTAAGCCTGCTGCCGAGGATTCTTTTTACTGTGTTAATGACAGACTGGCACAATGACTACAGCACTTTGCGTGCCCTAACCACCTGACTCTTGTCATACTAGTCTTTGTTAAAGGTGTTGAATAGTGATGTTCAAGTCACAAACCCTGGTCTCGGATATATAGGCTCCCCAAGGCCTCTGCCAACCCCTAAAGTGGAATTACTTTTGATTAATCAAATCAAAGGATTAAAATTCCTAAATGACATTGGCTGCTTCTAAATGAACCACCACTATGTTTTCGATATATTCAGTTAATTTATTTTGCATTGTCGGAGCTGCTTAATGTTTTCTAATGTAGTAGTTCATGTATTCCATAGTTATTGCAATGTGTTTGTGATCAAATGCTGATATCAGTTCTGGTCAAGCTCTACAGTAAAACAGTAATTGACTTAGTAAGTAAGTGACCATGCCCACTCAACTTTAAAAGAAACCCTTATCCCAGTGTTGTTCATTTTCTGTCGTGGATGTACTACATTCAATAACATAAGTTGACTCATGAAAACAGCAGGCGACTTTGTTACGTGTCGACGGACACGATGTTCAATTCCATTAAGAGAAAACAGATTTCTGAAATGAAAAGCTGCAAACACAGTAAGGGTGGTCGGGTACAGCGAGGAAATTAAAGTAATCAATAATACAATGTCGTGAATAAGCCCATAGGCTCAAATATTTCTTTAGTCCTTTATGTGTCTGTGTGTGTGTGTGATGTATCGCTTAGCCTGGGAAAGCGCGTCACCTTTCTCTACCATCTGCACTGGCTCAACCTACTTCCTGTTCCTTTCCTTTCCAGCCAAGGTGCTGAGGGGCTCCAGGTAGCCTGCAGACGGGTCAGGTTAGGCCCCAGCCAAATGACTGGCTCTCAACGGCTACACCGTAAGCCTGTACAAACATAAATCATATCAGACTCGCTTTCATATTGTATCGTGGATATCCATCGGCAAGTTTCAATCTGATATCGTACATTGTGGTTTACCAAAGTAACACCTGGCACTTGCAGAGTGATTCAGTCACCTTGGTTTGATTTAACCCCTGGCCTAGGCTTTTGAGTGTCCTTATTTAATGTGTTTAATGGATTGGAAAGGAGGGGTTCATTGGCCACACTTGTGGTTTTTCAGTGAAGTTCACTGAATCCTGTAGAGGATTATTTCGTTTTTTTATATCAGCAATAACCTCCCGTGTTCATGATTCTCTCTCTCACTCTCGCTCTCTCTCTCAGAGCACTTAAGTGGCTTTGCAGTAAGTTGCTGATGAGGCAGGAGAGATGCCACGGTCCTGCCCTCTCACGTGGCCCCAAATGAGGCTTTGTGGGTCAGGCTGGGGTCAGCCTACAGGCGGCCCTTGTCTACGGTACTTCATGCTCTCCCGGGAGAACCAGGGTCAATGCAGAACCCCGGGCAATAACGCCACAGGTTGGGCTTGGCTTGGTGAGGTCCAATGCCTTGTCTTTCATGTCCCATTACATGGGACGACATTGTCGTTAGAGGTGTTGTAGTTGGTAGCAAAACCTCTGACGATGCAGTGATAATGAAGCGGCTGACTCAGCAGAAAACAGAAATTCCCATTTGAGGATGGAGTCCTTAATCTATGTTAATATGTCGGCAACATCCCATGTTATCCCCGTTGTGTTGGTGTCTGTAGGGCAGTCTTTTGGCATTAGGCCGTTTGGAATTAATGTGAAACATTTATGCAAAAATGTGTCCCATTTTTCCTTCCATTCCATGTTGCCACACATGATGTGTAGGCGTCTCAGCTTTTCAACCATTGTTAGGCTTGGTGGTGCCAGAACTGCACAAGTAGCCATTTTGGCTTGTTTCATTCTCCCCTTCCTGATAACATCTGACGTAGGTACTGGGACTAAATGAATCGGGTGTAAAATATCAGCTAGTGTCTTGGCTACTATTCCTGAACCTTGATTTGTCGTGGAGCAGCAGTTGTTAAGCTCGGATAAGTCATGGTTATAATGCATTGAAAACAATATAATAGTTCATAATATTTATTTTTAACTTTATGTGGGTTGGCTTTCCGTTCAGCATTTGGGCATTCAAATCACTTTGAAATCAAGAGGCATAACATGTAAAAATGTGAACCATTCCCATTGCCAGCACGAGCATTGGAAGCCATTAGCTTTAGTGCCCTTCTCCTTTTCTTAAAACACCTGACACTTTATGGAAAATAGGAGGATTCCCTCCAACAAACCAGTGAAATTCAAAACGTTCATTTACATGATTGTAAATGAATGTAAATCTATGCAATGTGAATGAATTACTGTTGCCGGTTGAATCGGGGAAACCTTAACTTTACCTGGCAGAACCTGTTTGTCATGTAATCACACGTCTTGGGACAGTGGCTGTCAGTCGCAGCTGTCCTCAGCTTGAGTCCCATGTCCTCATGTCAATTATTCAAGCAGGGCCCTTCCCGACATACCTTACTGTCTATCCCATTGAACAGGTTCTCCTGCACTCCGGCCCTTAAGGTGAGCGTGGCGGCAGAGCACAAGTATCCTTATCAAAGTGTCGTGTGACCTGCACAGTGGGTTATTAATGAATCATTAAGGCAGGACGGGTTAGTTACAGGTATAGGCTGAGATCTCACAGACTCTTGTCGGCGGCCATAGCTCGTCTCTTATATCAGAAAAGTGTCATTGTGGATGTAAGGTATTCTTTATGCGATTAATGCCTTGTTGAATAACCCCCATCCCACTTACTTACAGATTACTAAATAATGTATTCAATATCAAGTGATATGTGTTCGTCTATATGAGACTAGCGCACAACATGAGTTTGCTTTTCTTAAGATGTGTTTCAAAACATTTTCAGCAATCTTATTTATAGCTTCTAATCTATACATATAACTTCAAACTGGAATGTGTGTGTGTGTGGGCCATTGATCGTTTTGCTATTGTAGTCCATTCATATTCCTGTGTCAACTACACATTTGACACACAGTGCAGTCAACCATTTTGTGGGTGTCAAAGTGCAAGGATCAGTCACCGGTCGACCCTTCTGTTGTCGGCCGGCTCTTTGCTGGCTGGCGACGTAGGAGACCGCTGATTACACAGCCATTGTGATGTGAAGCCAGTGTCTGCTGTTGTTAGGTCATGAAGTCTTTAGGTTGAACTTTGTTCTTGAAGCACTTACCCCTGGTCTCCTCATGCAGAACATGACCGCAGGTCAAAGTGCGACGGCTCGAGCCTGATGATTGTGCTCAGGCCCTTCCAGGAGAGCTCTGACCACTCAAGTGTGTCCTCTCTGTGAGTGTGCACACTCTCTCGCTTCTCAAGGCATTCACAAGCACCGGCAGGGAGAGATCTGGTTACAAGTCGAACTTCCAGGTCTTTTCTTTTCAGTTCAACTCACACTTTACACTACTTGACTTCTAGCGGTCGGTCTCTGTATGAGGAACACAACCTGGGAGATTACCACCATCAGGCGGGCTCTTTGATACATTCAAATACCCAGTGTTAGCATAACGCACTGAGAAAATGTCACTTTATGATTGTGTGTAGTAAGACACAGAAAAGATGGCATGCCCAGGGCACTTAGCGATGGCTAACACGGGCAATCTTGTTCTGAATTACAAATAAATCCTAAGATACGCCCGTAGCAAAAGGCAAGTGTGTGTGTGTGTGTGTGTGTGTGTGTGTGTGTGTGTGTGTGTGTGTGTGTGTGTGTGTGTGTGTGTGTGTGTGTGTGTGTGTGTGTGTGTGTGTGTGTGTGTGTGTGTGTGTGTGTGTGTGTGTGTGTCACCACTCAACACAGAACAGTGTGTGCTTTTCTACTTCCAACCCTTTTCAAATGGCCAGAACGATTTTGTTTTTCCTACGCTGTCTTAAGGTGGCAAGTCAAGAAGGGATTTTCATACATTTCCCTTGCCCTGATGAAATGTTAATTCTGCTGTTAAAAAGTCAGGCGGGGGTGAACATGGTTGTTGTTGTTATTATTGTTGTTGTGTGAAAGCCACCGGTTGATGCTAAGCCTGTAGTGGATGTGTTTGGAGGCCTGAGGACATGTCAGACTTCACACGCCTGTCACTGTTAACAGTTCACAGCACACTGCACCGCCTGTATGTTTGTTGTTCACAAAAGGGGCTGCAGTCTGTCGGGTCGCTTTCTTGGCCACGTATTAGACGATTATGAATGAATTCAAGTCATTCAGTCACATTTCAGTCTGTCCTGGTCCACAATGTGCGATTGTGTGTATGAATGACTCTTATTTATGTGACCCTTTGTGATAAAAATAAAATACTTCAAATATACATTATACTGATTATTATCGATGTACCTACAACTTTAGGCTCATGGCAAACCCAAACAATTATCCCAAATAGTGTGTGTGTGTGTGTGTGTGTGTGTGTGTGTGTGTGTGTGTGTGTGTGTGTGTGTGTGTGTGTGTGTGTGTGTGTGTGTGTGTGTGTGTGTGTGTGTGTGTGTGTGTGTGTGTGTTTTATTTAGAATTTTTTTTATGCAATTTGCAAGAATGCCTTGAATGTTAAGGTGCCACAATATTGTTTAACATCTCACTCGTAATACAATACCCGTAATGCAATTCGTGCTCGCTGCATCTCCAGTTGGACTCGTGGAACCCTACTCTAGTGGGTCAGAATGTTCTCTGCAGTGCCTGAACTCAATCCCCGCGCAAGACCGTACAAGAAATACTGGAATGTCTGTTGCATAAGCAGCGGCCTGGCAAAAATTTCACTTTTCTAGTATCATCGGCTTGTGTGTTGCCGTCTCCTCTGCTCTCCGTCTCTTCCTCCGCCGACAATCTTGTTGACGTCGTTGCCCCCCCACCACTCTCATACCCTGGGCCTTGTTTTCCCAGCCCCCCTCCCCTCTGTTTACATTCCACAGCACCGACAGGGCCTGCCAGCCGGGGGTCTGTCAGTCAGGGCAGACAGATCATGTTGCCATGGATTCAGTTACAACCCACCCCCCCCCCCCCCCCCATTCCCTTCCTCTCTTTCCCATCCACAGCCTGTTTGTATCTCTCTCATCAGCCTGGTCTCTCTCATCTATATTATTTGAGAATTATTTTGTTAACCTTTTACCTACATCAGGACCTGGAGGTCTTGCCAGATGCAGTTCACTGCGAGAAATCGATTGTTAACAAGGTGAAAATATGTTTCTGGGACACATCTGTTGGTGTTTACACCAACAAGCAGTCATTCTGTGTTTTAATTGTTTCCCACTCCAAACAATCTGTACGGAGTCAGAAACACAAAAACGGATGTGTGCTTTGCTAGATTTGGTGTTTTTGTATTTGTGCGGTCTGTGGCATTGTTTCCAAACGTTCCCCGAGGTGGTTCGTTTCTTTGCTCTTTTGAAAAATCTCGAAACAAGATGCAAAGTTTTCTCGCTTTCAGCTTTTCTCTTTCTCCCTCTCCCTCATTGTCAAGAGTAGGGTTAGCTGGCAGCGAGCCAGGAAAGGCTTATCTTGAGGCCCTGCAGGTGGTCCGAGCAGGCGTTTTTGTCCGAGCAGGCGTTCACCATGTGACTGCCAGTCCTGCATCGCGTCTCACTACGTCACCAGCAACCAAATGAACTTGTTGTGTGGCTGCGGGTTGCTTTAACTCTTCCTCGTTGTATCTCTTTCTCGTTCTCCCGCTTTAGTCCTTTTTTTGTCTTTCTCCCTTTCGTTTTGTCTCCCCTCGCCGTCTCTCATTTCCTTCTATCTCTTTTTGTCTATCTCTCTCTTTTCACTCTTTCTTTCTTTCTCTTATACTGGTGGCCTTTTCATTGTCCCAAAGTTTTCAGGAAAGCAAAAGTATTCCACAAAACAAAACAGTAGAGGTGAATGGCACAGAGGGTATCATTTATTTATTCATAAATTTCTTTATCTTTACTGCGGTTATTGCTGCTCTATTTGAGGGTTTCCTGGAGACTGGAGAAGGAGTGACCAAACACATTCAGTTCATACCTTTCTTCCTTCCTGCTGTGAGAGCCCTTATGATTGTTATGATCCGCCGCTCTCGTCAGTGGTCAGAGGTCTGGTCTTTAAAGCGCCCCGAAAGTCCATGTCTGGATTTCCCCCCTGCCCATGTGTTCACAGCGCCGGTACACCATGTTCTTTTAGAGAAGGGGGCATTTTGAGAAGAGGAGGGGGGGGGGGGAACGTGCACAGACCGCAATATTTTAACCATCAGGTTCACCCATCCATTCACCCTATGATGAATCAATGGATCAATTTTTTAGGACCAATTAATATCACCGATGAAGAAATGTACTACAGGAGCAGTACATTTCTTCATTTGCAGTTGGTTTAGAGTCGGGCACCCTGCAAAAATACAACTGCAACTCTTGTTTCCTGTCTGTGCTCTCGCAGTTGCCTGCTTGCACCCCACCCCCACGCCCCACTGGGTCTGTTTTCATTCTGATTCGGTTGCATTCCTCAACCCGCCTCCCTCCACCCAGAATACCACGGGTCCAGCAGTCAATAGACGAGCGCATCTTCTCACAGCCTGGAGTCACTGCAGTCTATACCGTGAGTCTCACACGCGCACGCACACACACATGTTATTTACATGTTGTTTCCCTACAGGTGGTTTATCAAAGGTCTACTTCACCATTATAAGACTACATGTTACACATAACTCCTTACCTAGGTCACCCCCACCAGCCCTGTGTATTACGTTCACCCCTACGCAATACAGGTGTCCCTTTTACTGGGGATAAATGTAGCCTATGGCAGTGAAGGAAGTCACGGTTAAAGCGTGCACACTACGACACACCATACTGGTCCTGAAATCTTTGACCATGATTGTACGGGTGATCAGCAGGAGCTCATCCTAGACTGGTGCGAGTGAGGAGCCCACGTTTTAAGGAGCAGTCATTTCTCTCCAGATTGTAGGAGAGGTTTTACACCCCTGAGATGTGGTGGTAGTACAGTGCTAGGATTATGCTGCATTAGGTTGTCACTGATGCCGTATCGTTGAATACCGTTTTAATTGGAAAACATGGACCATTTCTTCAACCGTTATTTTGAAGTTTAAGTTAAAAGTTAAAAAGGAGCCGCTAAAATGTTTTTCAAAAGGTGTGAGCAATTTATATAATGTCCCGTCCGTATCATTCTGTAACCCCACCCACTCTGGTGGCATTCAAACAACATGCCAAACCACCCCCATTCCTCCAACCAGGCGATGCAGAGGAGAGCGATGGAAGTGGAGCATGTCTGTAGGACTCTTGGCTCTGGACAACTGGCTTCACCAGCTTCCCCTTCTACTCCTCCTTCTCCTCTCCTCCTCCCTCCCTTTTCCTGAAGCACAGCTCCTATATAGAGAGAGGGAGTGAGCCCCGCCCCTCCCCCACCCACCCAGCCAGCCTGTATCCACTCAGAACCATCGCCCCGAGCAACGCAGTCTCCGCCCATAGCAACGAAGGCTAGATTGGCTGCTTTATCCCAGGTCAGCTGAGGGAAGTGGGCCACACGAGAGAGAGAGAGGGGGAGGTAGAGTAGAGAGAGAGACTCAGTGGCTTCCAAGCTCTCTCGCCCACATCCTGGCCAGTAGTCTGTCAATCTTTCCCCACCACTGCCTTTGGGCTACAGCGCTACAAGGTCACCTTCATGGGAAACGTGGATGGACATACTTTGTATTATTACTCTAACATTATAGTATTTATTACTATATATTTAAACAAATGTATATACAATGTATAAAAAGAATCCTATTGCTCATGCAAAAATAAAATCCAGGAGCATTAAGGTGTGCGGAAGCTAAGATGAAAGAGCGAGAGTAGCGTTATTAGCTTTTGATGTTAGCTGCTTAGCTGTAGCGCTCACTGTAATGATTCATAATGAGACCCTGAGAGACAGAAGTGCCGTGCCCAGAATTTCTGGCCATCTCTCGCTCTCTCTCTCTGACCCATACCCCCCCCCCCCCCCCCCCCCCCCCCCCCACAACATGCCCCATCCTGAGGCATGCCAAGCCCATGCAATGTCAGTCCAAGCTCATAGCAGAAGGCTAACTGTATAGAGCTTCTCTACATAGAGCAAGGTTGAAGAGGCTGGGTAATCCCCCCCCCCCCCCCAGCCCCAGCCCCTGTGGCCCATAACTGCAGTCTGGCAGATAAAATCCATTGCAGATGGTTATTGCATTGAGCTACATTGTTTTAAGTGCGCATTTTGGATGCACTCAAGCATGACACTTTCATTCAAAGCTAATTGCAGTGAATTTGAATGTAGATGCATGTCGTTGATGAGCAGGTAGGGGTTGGGGTATTTTGCTCAGGCAGGCCTACAGGTCAGGTTAGACTGCAGACATCAGGGTTTGAACCCTGAATGTTCGGCTGGGAGTCAAACACCCTAGCCACTGCTAAGAGGCAGTGTTAGCTACAGAGCTATATAGTAGGCCTACTGTAAGAGCCAGGGGCCCATTGTGAGCTGTGCGCCTACTGTTAGAGACAGGGGCTCAGTATGAGCTCTACACCCAGCATGCCTACAGTAAGAGCCAGGGACCCAGTGTGAGCTATGGACCCAGTGTGAGCTCTACACCCAGCATGACTACAGTAAGAGCCAGGGACCCAGTGTGAGCTATGGACCCAGTGGGCCTACAGTAAGAGCCAGGGACCCAGTGTGAGCTATGGACCCAGTGTGAGCTATGGACCCAGTGTGAGCTCTACACCCAGCATGACTACAGTAAGAGCCAGGGACCCAGTGTGAGCTATGGACCCAGTGTGAGCTCTACACCCAGCATGACTACAGTAAGAGCCAGGGAGCCAGTGTGAGCTATGGACCCAGTGGGCCTACTGTAAGAGACAGGGACCCAGTGTGAGCTCTACACCCAGCATGACTACAGTAAGAGCCAGGGGCCCAGTGTGAGCCAGGTGCCCAATGTGAGCTAGTTCCCAGGCCCAGCAGGTGCCAGTTCTCACAGCCTGCCTTGGGCCTCCTCTCCCCTGCACATGTCCAGCAAAAGCAGCAGTTAATCCCTGGACTGCAGACATTAATTTACCTCCCTCTGCAGGAGACGACACTAATGAACTGTGGAATCCTGTCCCAAGACCAACTTTGTGTGTGCGTGTGTGTCACACCACTGCCAATACAAAGACCCCATCCATTACTCATACTGAACAGCTTAGATTTAGACCAATTATTTAGGCGTATAAGAATGAAGTGGTTGACATGCATTTTTATTCCCATTTTATAGTGTGTGTGTGTGTGTGTGTGTGTGTGTGTGTGTGTGTGTGTGTGTGTGTGTGTGTGTGTGTGTGTGTGTGTGTGTGTGTGTGTGTGTGTGTGTGTGTGTGTGTGTGTGTGTGTGTGTGCGCACCCTCTGTATCGACACTCTTGGTCTTGCCCACCTATTCTGCGCCATCTAACCCTCTCTCTGTCTCCGTCTCTCTCTCTCCCTGAATCTCTCTGTCCCTCTCGCTCTGTGTCCCACGGCCTCAGATACCCAGGCATGCTGGTCCTCAGTATGCTGCTCACGACATCACAAAGGGACACCCCAGCTTGGCGTGCACGCCCCCCGGCCATCCCCACTCCGCGGCGCTCTCTCAGGTATCGGTCGCCACAGCGTCACCATATCGCTACCCCAAGGGCTGGGAGACGGGCCCAGGGGTGAGTTTACCGCCGTGTCCGCCGTTATTGCCCGTTTGAGTTTTATCTGTCGCATCGCACTGCAAGTTGCCTCATGATTTCAAAGCCGTCTTTGTGTGTGTGTGTGTGTGTGTGTGTGTGTGTGTGTGTGTGTGTGTGTGTGTGTGTGTGTGT
The DNA here is from genome assembly GCA_026745465.1 of Lota lota. Classification (NCBI taxonomy): domain Eukaryota; kingdom Metazoa; phylum Chordata; class Actinopteri; order Gadiformes; family Lotidae; genus Lota; species Lota lota. The sequence continues at coordinate 2,130,465 of JACYXH010000077.1, read as the reverse complement.
GTGTGTGTGTGTGTGTGTGTGTGTGTGTGTGTGTGTGTGTGTGTGTGTGTGTGTGTGTGTGTGTGTGTGTGTGAGCGAGAGAACTAAAGACTTCAACGGCCAGTGATAAAGCATCGTATCGCCGCTGTGGTTCCCCCATCGGTGGTCACACACACACACACACAGTGGCATGGGCCCTAGCTCTTCTAGACATACCCGCCCAGTTATTCCCCCTCTCCCATGGCCAAGTGGCTCACTACACCCCCACCACCCCAGCCCTCCCTACAAAGCACCTCCTCTACTCCACTATCCTTTTTATAAATAGCTTGATTAGCCAGAGCCAACTGAAATGATTACCACTCCCCAGTAACTACGAGAGGAGCTAGCCTTTCTGGGCTGTGCTGGTCTGGTCTCATTGACACACTGGAACAGCAGTGGATACGATCTGCTGCCCTCATTTGTACTCTAGTTTTCTGACTCACAAGATGTTGGGTCCACACACATTAACACTCTGTTCACACAAGCCACACTGTTCACACCAGTTCCTAGTACACGCGTGGTTGCATTCATGCAATACAGATTCCTCACTGTAAACACTGTCAAAAATGAAAATGTCATGCATTGAAATACTCAATAATAAGAATGACAATTCTCTCTCTTTCTCTTTCTCTTTCTCTTTCTTTCTTTCTTTTCCCTGTCGACAGTCTCCTTACAACCCTGGACAGAATGCTTGCTCCGCCCCTCTAGTGTACTCTACTCAAACGCAGCCAATGAATGCACAGCCTCAGAGTCGCCCGGTGAGTGTCACTGGTCACCCCTGCCGGCATTAAAAACACACGGATCGTGTTGCTTTGAGGCGGCCATGTTGGATCCAGATTTAGCTGAGTCAGCGTGTTGACGTCTGATGTACTCCCAATGGTGTCAGTACAAACTGAGAAGCTCTTGACCGTTGGGCAGAGCGGTACGTGACACAATATCCATGTTGTGATGGAGAGTAGATGCGGGATCGCGGATACATGATTTTGTTGTTTCGATATCTTGCTTTAGCTTCAAATGTTGTCTTTTTCGTGGTCCGGGATTCTGCCTTGAAGAGATCCAAATGTCGAACTTAACTGACAGTTGTTCCTGAGCCATGACCAACAAAGTATGCTGCCAGATTATCGCAAGCACAGGATGGGACAAACGTTATATTCAATATTTGTATCTTTCAGCATCTCCCAGTTCTAGCCCACGGTTACGCAATAGGGTTCACACAGGGATGCCTAGTTTTACTGTTGGATCTCATCAAAGATCTTAATGTTCTCCAGGGGAATGGCTGAATTATATTGGAGGCATTGTTTTGTACATGCAGACCTCAGACAAGGAACGTTTTCTATTTATCCACTGAGCAACCGGTCTTAGGAAACTAGCGAAAAAACGTTGAATCTGGGTCAGATACTGCTTCTAATAAGAAGTACTATGTTTGATTTTATGTATTCATTTATTTGATTGAACGCTGATGTTTCTGATGGATTATCTATACCTGGGGGGATTTGGATGAACATGATGTGAATGATTCAACGATATTTGGGTTTTTATCTGTAACCATGCCAACAAATCTGGCAGTATTCTTTATTTGTTTTTGGTTATTGAAGTTCAGAATCTGTTTCAACATTTGAACTCTTGTAATAGTATTCAAAGGTCTTGCTTTCATAAAAAATGTCCAGGCACGGGACAAATGTAGGAAATTCCCGTTTCTGTCTGAACCATCCAGACCCAGCTGTCTGTGAGCCTGCGGCAGGCTTAATTTCAGGAGGAGGGAGATGCTAAGCCTGAATCGGTGAATATGAGCGTGTCCATTGTTAGTTGTCTCTAAGATGGCCAACTAGTCGCTCAGCTTCCCTACTCCTTATGTTTTAGCATCATACTGCCAAGCTTCTACCATGTCATATTCATCAGTTCTTTGTCTCTCTCTGTCTCTGTCTCTCTCTCTCTCTCTCTTGGATCTCTACTCCTTTTCCTTCCCCCCCACCCACACATCAGTTTGCAACGGGCCCTCGACCAACACACCATCAGGTAATTTACCCCCACTCAATGCCCCCCCATCTGTGTCCTCAGTTAGATCATAACCATCACTGTTGTCATCGTCCTTATTTTCAATAAAGATAGGTTTGTCAGAGGCTCTGCAGGTCCAACAACTTTGTCTCTAAATTTAGAATCTTTAAAGGCCATACCTGCATTTTGTTTTATTGGAAACCTAGGGCAAGCCTGCCCGGTAAACACATCTATTAGTTTAGTTATTATTTCCATGTTTCCTCTGGTGGCATCTGGTGTTTACGCTGCCAATCAAGGTCTTTGTACTGCTAGCCAGTTTCGATTATGGTCTATGATGACCTCAAACCAAAGGGAAAAAAATGCTAATTTAATTCAAAATCGTTTCAATCGAAGTTGTTATTGTCCTCTGTCGACGGCCTTATAGCGAAACGGGGGTTGATGCACTGTGTGGTTCCCTAAATTGTGTGAAGACGCAGAGGAGAGGACCCAGGAAGTGGTTGTTTTGTGTGCTATCCTAGTGCTGGAAGGCACTGTGGGGCCTTTTGTTGGTAAAGTTTCCTCTACGAGGAATCACAGTGATGCTAGATAATCCCCTTCTCTCTATAGACCTCCATTATATTCTAAGACTGTAAAACATTGCCATTACACTGTTTCTGGGCTCTATTCAGCATCTTAAATTATATGGAAAATTCAAGATTTTGTTACAGAAATGCATCCTAAAATATTGTTGTTGCAATATTTTGCATTAGCAATGGGAGTTATGCTTTAAACAAGTTGGACAGGTCACAGTAATCAGACTAGATTACTTTAATATTGCCACTGTGGCACTATTGACTAAGATAAACAAAAGCTTGCATTCGTCTCTGCTCTTGCTGTTATTCCACCGAACCAACTTTTATTTTCAACGATAATATACATGATGTTGCCTCAAAAATGACTAGTAGCCAATGGAAACAAACAAGGGGGTAGTAGTTTGTGTACCATGGACATCTTATTATGAAAGTCCACACAACCAACCCCCCAGTGCAGACATGGGCAAATATGGCCACAGGGCTGGGGCAGACCCGTAGACCATCTCAATCCAGTGTTTCCCCACACAAAGACTTTACCTGGGCAGGCTGCCCTGGTTGATTAATGGTCGCCAAAGTATATTTGGTGACCCATTGTTTTATTTATTATTTCATCTGTCCGAGAGAATGGCGCCATCCGCCATCGATAGTGTTTCCCCATACATTCTTCTACTATTTCAAATGGGTGAAATCGTATTTCCCTTCAGAGCCGCGCGCAACACATTGATTCTCTCTCTCTCACCAACACATTGACAACGGACCGTCACTGAGAAGCCCCTCATCTCCGTGCACACGCTGAATCAAAACATGATAATGCACAGGAGGAAAGATTGTGGTTGTGTTTTCCCCCACGGAGAGTGGGGGAGTTAAAAAAAAATCGGAATTGGGGATGCCAGAAAAAAAAAAAAAAACTCTAATCGAATACACGGTCTAAATCTCAACAATCGATTTTTCTTTCGGTGAAAAGTCAGCGACTTTAGTTCCCCGCGTCACATCCCTGTAATTCGGAGTGTGAATATCTGTTCAACAGCCAATATCTTTCGAACTCTAAACAAATCACTTTCTTAGTCAGTAAGGCCTTCTGGAAAACAGATGTTGCCCACCCCTGCCCTAGTGTGTAGTGTTTAGAGCAGGGGCGCTTAGACTTTTTCATCTCGGGTCCCAAAATACAATTTCATTGTGGCCATGGAACCAATCGGCACACTCAGAAAACTCTGAGCACATCGGAGTTGGTGATCCGCTTCGTTAAACGAAAAATCACGGAAGGATCACCGAGCAGAGTGTTCTGTGCGAATTCAGGCCGCGTTGTCCCAACGCTGGTTCGGAGCATGTACTCCGGATTCGTTACTGTTACTGTGAGACCTGTTTACCGGTGAGAGAGGGGGACATGACGAGTTCCTTGGTGGGTTTTTGGCAGAGCTCGGTCCATGATTCAAGTTTTCAGACGCTAGACATTACACTTCCTGGAACCTCTCCTTCTGAGAGGTTAAACCAAGTTATTTATTAATTTGTCTGTCCTGAGCCTGCTGCTATAAATAGCGGCATGACATGTTTTTTTTTTTTGTTGCTGCCACCGGTGTGTGTACAAACACTTCCCAGCAGCGCAGGCAGTGCCAAGGGGTGTGGACAATCAGCTAGGGGGTGGAGTCAGGCCAGGGGGAGTGGCCAGGGTGTCACAGCGGGCCCTTGGGCTCTTTAGTGTCGCCACGGAAGCAGAGTCGGAAAAACATTTGAAGCCTACACAATGGGCTTTTATAACCACTAGAGAACACTGGTATTGTGCCTCCCTCTCCCCCAACACACAAGCACACACAAAAGCAAAAAGAAAAAAACTGCGTTTACCATTGAGGTCTGAAAATTCATTCATCTGCCAAGAGCATATGACGTCCTTCCAACAGCTGATGTCACTCTTTAGTTCTGTCTTTTTTTTTGTGATGCGCTTTCCATTGTTACTGTCATGTCTGAGTTGAGGAGTCGACATGTCGCGTTTAGGCCTATGGCCAGCCGGACAATGGGTTATTGTACCACGCACTCTCTCTCTTGTATCACTCTCTCTCTCCAGGGAGAGAAATGGCACAATGTGAGTGTAAATGACTCCAGTTACAGCTGAACTGTATCCCCATCTTCTAGTTCCTCCTCTATAAATGTATCTACTGGAGACTTACTAGCAATGCATTAATAAGCTATAAGATAGACTTAATGCTAGTGTAAAAAAGCATGACAGCTTGATGTTTCTTGGTTTGGTACTTATTAAACCGTCCAGGTTGTGCATCAGTAAAGCAAATCAAACAGAAAGTGAAAGTAAAAGGCTGACATGAGCGTAGACATGGATCTCTGCAATTTTACGATGTGATTTCCAGGGACATTCAAATCTTTGTGCACAGAATAAACCGTAAAATATTGAATTTCCACAGTATATATATATTTGTAACGTTAACTCTTTCAAACTCGACAGGCCAGTTGTGTGCTTGCATTAAAGTGGATGAAAAGAGCCGTCCCATGATGTAATTTGCAGCTCAATGACATGAGCGCTGGGCTCTGTAGCGTCCTAGCCTTGAAACACAACCTTGTACTAGGTAGTGCATGTCCCTGAAATATTCATTATTTTGTATGATCTTTTGTGTGAGTTTGTAGCCACCAGGTAAAACCTGGTCAGTTTGGTAAAACAAATGTTTTACAGGTAACCTCATGTTAACTCTGTCTTTTACATTTTGTCGTTTTGTGCAAGTCATATTGTAAGACGGATAGTTTCAAGCTATTATTCCATGCTGTGATATGTGTTTGTGGACGACAGTCTGCTTGTGTTTGAACATCACACCCACTAGTCTCCCATCTGGCTTCTCTCCTTCTCTTTCTGTCTCTTCTGCTTTCACTACTCAAGGGAGGATTCAGGCCCGTCCAGGTAATGTTTAGCTCTCCTAGCTCCTCCTCCTATCTGTTTATCTCTAGATCTTGCATGGCATGATGAGGAACAAACCTCAATGAACCCTCTACTTTTCAACCCCCCCCCCCCCCACCACCACCACCACCACCACCTTCGCCATCTCCAGCCCCCAACTACTGTCATTCTTCCCTCTCAAGTAAAGTTTTTTTGGTTTTGACGAAGGCTTCTTTTTCAAATGAGCTACTGTTTAAGTGTTGATGATGTATAATAATGTTTGACAAATGAACTTAATTGAAATGAACTTGATTGGCCTTGTTTAGTTTTAATGAACAGCATGTGGAGTGACAGAAATGCCTTTATCACTTTGTTCACCGCCGGTTTGTCTGCTCATTATTTCTCTTTGTTTTCGTAGTTCATTTACACACTTTATGATGTCAAATTCTGTTTTTGAACAAATGTTTCTGTGTAGAAAGTGCCTTGGAAATGTGAATGGAGTGCAGTCTTGCGCCACAAGACTTTCTTACTGTATAAAATGACAGGAGTTCTTTGTTGACTGGATCTGAAACATGTATTGTCTAGTATTTTCCTTCTATGTCAGCGACTTGACCACACACACACACACACACCACGCGATGGCCAGGAACAAGCAGGCAGCTTCCTGGTTCCTCCCCACACTCCGCAGGCTCAATAGCAATAACACAGTCGACCCGGATTTATCAGTCCAACTGGGACTTCCACCTACCCAGTGTATTTTTACAGGTTACCTAATTCCCCTTCCTAGTAGAAGCGACTCCCTCGTCCCAAAACGGGATCCGGGAAGCGAGCCCAGAGAGCCCCGCCCCTTGCTGCTTTCAACGTTGGCCACAGCTGCTCTGTAGTGGCCTTTCATCTTTGGCTTGGCCGCGTCGATTCCAGCATCAAATATGACACGCTCTTGCGGTGCGCGGCGGCACAAAACATGGCAGGCGCCCGCGTCTCCGCCGACCGCGCGCCACCGATTCGGCGCATGTCGCTGCAGTCCGTGGCTTCCCTCCTCCGCCGGTCAGACAGTCGGGCACACTGTGACCTCACACCTGATTGGATTGGGTGGCGGCACGCCACTGGGCGGTGTCCGCGTTGTCATAGAAACCATCGTGAGGACCCACCGTTCACGTGATCGATTGGCGGAAAGGTCTGCCAATGCGTTCCTCCCCTTTTTGTAAACGAATCACTGGTGACTGGGACCGACGCCGGTTAACCGGTTTCCTCATTGCAGCCAAGAGGACAGGGTTGGTATGCATTTCCCCCCCCATGCCTTGTTTCAGAAGCCACAAGAAAACGTCCCTATATTTCACAATACTTAGAGCGTAGAGAGTTTTGAATGCTAGGTGTGTGTGTGTGTGTGTGTGTGTGTGTGTGTGTGTGTGTGTGTGTGTGTGTGTGTGTGTGTGTGTGTGTGTGTGTGTGTGTGTGTGTGTGTGTGTGTGTGTGTGTGTGTGTGTGTGTGTGTGTGTGTGTGTGACAGAAGTACGTCACAAGCTCAGATGTGGTGGTAGCCAGTCAGTCCCAACATGCAAGCACACAAGACTACAGGCCATTTTTTTGTGTGTTAAATTTCTTGACTAAAGAAAATGTGTGGTGCTTTAAGTCCTTTGGCATCTTTTTTTCTGAATAGAGGTCGCTATGCCCTCCCATTCAGACCCGGCTTTCAAATGCATCTTGGGTGCTTTGAATGAGAGAAGGCGATACGGACAATAACAGAACTGTTATTGTCGAACACATTAGTGTGGGGGGGGGGGGTCAATCCTGTTCCAAGTGGCTACAGTTCGAGGTGTGACTGTGCATTCGGTCTATATCCAGATACAAGGTGTAATTAGGACTACAAGGACCTCTGGTGTTTATCTGTGGAGTTCAGTCGCTACAATGTTGTCATTAATGTGGGAAACAGAGCACCTTTTATAACTCGTGGCCTTGACGCCCATCTGGCTTGTTTCAACATCGGAGATATTAGCACACAGCACTTTCTGGATAAGAGACGAACGGGAGTATGGATTTTTGGTCACACTGGAGCTCGTGTGGAGCCATTCTAATAAATATGTAATGAATACATGAGAGCTTCTAAAGGCAGTGTTGGGGACTTTGTACCGACCACCAACTGTCCTCTCTAAGCGATGACCATCATTGATAGTCTGGCTGGGCATATGCTATGTGACCCCAGAGCTGCCTCGCATGCTGTGTGGTGGTCAAGTGGCCCTCGATTCTGACCCTTGAAGCCCCGCTGGCGCCCTCTACGAGGGTGTCATCACAAACATGCAACTCGGCATTCTGATCAATCAATCATCAGATGATCAACAATATGTTGAAAGGAAGTATTTAAAATCGATGAGTTGTACCGTTTTTTTTGCGCCGAGATGGGCATAAGAGGGGACGGAGATGGGAATTATGTGCAGTTTACGAAGGCCCGATTTCCGCTGAACAGTTGTCATTATTATTGTTATTGTGTCAACAATAACGAGAGTCTGTCAGGGATGCAGTGCTCACACTGATCCAGCAGCAATGTGTCTTTGTCAACGATGGCTTGTCACAACAATCGGGGGGCCTCGCCTGCCTTATCACACTGTAGTCCAACCTCCCATTCATGTGATTATCTTCCTATTTATAACAATTTGAACGCGGTGACAACTAACTCAATTGTTTGTTTTAGAATTGGGCCGTATTCGCTGCTTAGGCCTCGTTTCAGACAGGGCGTTATTCAGGACTGAGTTGAACAGGAATATGTTTGAGATTGTCCTAGGGACCTTACCTTTCCTATTGACTGCTACTATTAGCAGTAATGTTGTGACACATTCAAAAGGTCATAGTGTTTCTTCTTTTCACGGCAATGATTCATTTGCCTTCCATGTCTCTCTGTCTGTCTGTCTCTCCCCTCTCTCTCTGTCTCTGTCCCTCTTTCTCTGCTCTTATTTTCTTCCCCTCAGTTTTTCCAGAGGACCCAGATGCAGGCGGCGCGGCCCACACTGCCCGCCAACACACCCTCCCTGAGGCCTGGGTCTCAGAACCCCACGGGGCCAGTCTACCCCCAAACCCAGCCCATCATGATGACCATGGCCCCCATGCCCTTCCCCTCGCCACAGGCTGCCCAGTACTACATCCCACAGGTAGGCCTAACCCCCAGTTGGGAGTAACCCTATCCCTGTGAGACCCTATACCCGGGGACAGCTGCACCCTATACCCTGGGACAGCCTTAACCTATACCCTAGGACATGCTAAACCTATACCCTAGGACACCCTAAACCTATACCCTAGGGCATCCTAAACATACACCATAGGACAGCCTAATTATATACCCCACGACATCCTAAACCTGCAGCCTAGGACATCCTAACCCTATACCCTAGGACATCCTAAACCTAAACCCTAGGCCATCCTAAACATATAACCTAGGACATCCTAAACCTATGCCCTAAGACAACCTAAACCTACACCATAGGACAGGCTAACCCTATACCCTGAGGCAGCCTTAACCTAGACAGGAATTTGGGGTACCTGAAATAAACAAGTCGCCATTACTGCAGTGGAGTCTCTCTACAATATGCCCGCGTTTGAATGCAAGCTGTCCTAAGAAGTGTACATTTTTCAACTTTTACCTTTTACTTTCCATGTAACGTTATTTATGACAACGGGAAGAACATGTGCAGTTCTCAGCTGCTCCAATAAACGTCCTTATAACGTTAAGATCGCCATCCATTTAAGGGCTCTCCTTCAGTATCTTAGGGCCATTGCATAACATCGTCAACATCAGGCAAACCCCATGCTGCTGCCACTGTCAGCAGGCTGCAGCAGACACTGGGTCACTACGACTTGCCACCGCAGTGCGGAAACACACAAAGCGGTTGCCAGATTTGTGTGTACCCTGGGATAGTCAGGATGCGACATATCACCATATGAACCGTGCAAGAGGCTTGTGATTGTGTCATTTTTGGTTCACGCGGGCTCCCACAGTTCATGCATGCCGACTATAAAGTATAACCCTATACCCTAGGACAGCCTAACCCTAATCCCTTGGAAAACCTAACCCCTAGGAGTTCCATCCCCTCCCTGCTGCTAGCTGTCAAAATAATAACTAACAGAACAAAGAGTGTTTTTGATTCATTCAAATTGGTGTAATATCAGTTGACACTAATTTGAGCCATTTCTTGGCTAACTTGGCTTAGTTAGGTCTTTCTCTCGAGCAAGGTTTGTGTTTCTATGTAATTATGTAAAGCAGTGGCACTCTAAGTAAATTATTCGGTTTGTTCTCAAATCAACCACGTTTTTTTTCCTCCATATTTTTCAATGCAAGACCTTTTCTACAACTGTTGCAAGGAAATGCATTGGATGGGGAGGAAGGATCGCTTCCAAAAGTGATATCCACAGTTCATATTTTAAATGTCTTAACTAGACACTTTCGCCTGCAGCTGTGGTGAATCCCAGCTGCTAAAGCAGCAGTTCTATTCAGTCTCTGAACTGATGTATTCAACACACACAGCATAACTGCTTGACTGTCAATGCTTATTAAACAGAGGGAGGCCATTCCGAAATCCTAAATATCCTCGTACAAGTAGGGGTTTTAGGTTTGAGTTTTTTTTACATAGCGTACATGACCTCCTTTCATGGACTGTGGATTTCAGATAAGTGTTTCAGATAACCATTGTGTGAGGAATTCCATAAGAAGTTAAATAATGATCACCTCAATGGTCATTGTAGACTTAAAACGGCAATCTGAAAGATCTCCAAAGATTTTAATTGAAGTAAATGTCACTTCAGTCACTCTCTATCACAAAATGAGGTGACACAATGGTGATTGAGCCTATGGCCCACTGATGAAAGCCCTTGCATTTGCAGTATAATGAATGTTTCAAAGTTGGTGTCGCTTGCCGACTTTTCCGCCATGCATTCAAATCAAAAGCGGCGCAGTTAGTGATGCGTTTCCCATCAGCCAGCAGTGGCCGGCTGATGGGTTCCATCCACTTCTGTGTGTAGCGGCGTATCGTTTTCTTTCCGCCATAGGTGCCACCAAAGAGAACGAAACGAAGATTGTCGAGATTGCTACTTTATCTAGCATGCCTTTTCTATGTTCATTATTAGCATTTTTATTATGAACCATATGAACTATCCACATGATTACTATCATTGTAATTCATGCCGCTCAACCACATTAAGGCAAAATACACATCATTCCATACTTTAAAAGAACCTTTGTACCTATCATTTCCTAGCCAAAGCTTTACAAGCAACAACCCCTGACATGATGATGATGTTGAGGGAAAGTAAAAAGTCCTCCCTGTTCTGATGATACCATATTCCTCCATCCACCTGTTGCCTCCACAGTATCGCCACAGTACGCCCTACGTGGGACCCCCTCAGCAGTACACCGTACAGCCCCCCGGCACGGGCGCCTTCTACCCTGCGCCCGGCCATGGAGACTTCCCCACCCCCTACCGTAAGCCTACCCACCCCCTCCCAGGCCGCACGCGCACACATGCACATACACGCACACGCACACACGCACGGTCAATGGGTGATGAGTCGATATGATCACCGTGCTTCATAGGGGAGGGGATGGAGGGTAAATCCACTAGATAAGGCTAATCTGGTGGCATTTGTCATATTTATCATTTAACTGTTAATTCTGCAGTTTTGTATAACGTCATGTTGCCATTTGAATGCATTCTTATTTTTTTCACTATAATTGTATGTTAATTGTGATATTTTTGGCTTTATTCTGTCGTGATTCCGCTACTATTGTTCAGTGTTAAATAATGTCATATTTAGATGTAATAAACCTCTATGGAGTTCTTTAAACGGTACAAATTGAGGGTGATTCGCTAGATATTTTCCCGTTTGTTCACCTGTCTCCAAGGACGGTTGTCCTCTAAAACCTAGTTTCAGTCTTCCCTTCTTCCTTCCTTTCTACCTTCCTTCCTTTCTTCTTTCCTTCCGTCCTCCACTTCCATAAAAACTTTGACCAAAAAAATGCAATTCTCCACATTGCACTTTATCAAAACACACTTTTGTGCCTAACTGGTGGTTGTAAATTGTTTTCTAATATAACTCTTCCTTCCTCCCCATCCCTGATACCCCAGACCCCCTCAGGTACCACGCACCGGTGTCCCCCTCCGTACCGGCGCCGGTCCAGACGGCCGGCCCGGCCTACTACCAAGGGCAGACCCCCGGGGTGGTGTTCCCCCCCTCCCCTCCCATCATAGTGCCTACACCGCAGCAACCTCCACCAGCCAAACGAGAGAAGAAGACAGTGAGTATTGGGGCCCGTTCTGCTGGTTGGTGTGGGGGGGGGGCCACATTCACACATTGCCAGATACATGTCAAGTATGTGTGGGTGCATTTTGACTGTGGCAAGCTCACATTCGTAGACTAGTCATGAGTTCCTTTAAGGGTCTTATGTTAAGACTTCCAATTATAGCGCATTGAAGTGCTATTGCTAAATATATTTAATGTTTATACGGGATTTGCCCCTTAATCAAATCACAATGACATAGTAGCCAACGGCAAATTCTCCGAAAAGCCCTGCCTTGCAGACACTAAGCAAGTGCATTCTGGGATTTCTTTATTTATTCTTGCAGTTGTTACTGTTGCTGTTTGTACTGGATTATATTTAAAAGTGTCAAAATGCCATAGTCCATTTCAACCTACTGGTGACATTTAAGGGATTAATCCTCACTAAGTCCCAATGTACAAACTCTACATTAACACATAACAGACATCCTGAAAGACTACTGTGTCCTAAACACACTCACTCACTCACTCACTCACTCACTCACTCACTCACTCACAAGAGACCAGGGAACCCCCATGTGACTGTGGTGCTTTAGTGGGGTGTGTTTTTTTTTCGTGCTACTGTCCTCCCAGATCCGTATTCGGGACCCGAACCAGGGCGGCCGGGACATCACTGAGGAGATCATGTCCGGGGGGTCCGGGAGCCGGAACCCAACGCCCCCCGTAACAGGACGGCCCTCCTCCACCCCCACCCCGCCACAGGTAGGCCTCTTTCAGAACACACCTGGTCGGAGGATGTAGCCTTTTTTCTCATTTGATAAATTGATGATAAATGATCAATTTGATAAATCAGATACAAATATTTGATTTGGTGATGGTTATATGCTCTTATGTGTGTTTGTGTCTACACACTCTCTTGCCTTTACCTCATTCTATTTCTCACTCAGACACTCTTTCACTCACTCACTAGTTAACTTGGTTACAATCAGTAACTAAGTTCAGGAACAGTTCCATTAACTGTGAGGACTAAAGGCAGTTGCTCGGCAATAGTGCTGGGCTCTCCTACTCTGCACTTCTTGGTCCTGTAGCTTTATTTTTGGTGCTGTGTGTGTGTGTGTTTGACAATCATCCAATCAGAAAAGACGATTCATTTGACCCGCCCTCCCCTAATGATCCGCCCCACTATCTCCCCTGTCATTGGCTTATTAGTAGCAGAACACTTTGGTCCAAAAAAAAACACTTGATGCCTTAACATACTAAACACAATTCAGACCCTAAAGACAGGTTTGATTAACGGCTGATTAATTTCAACCACTATCGGGTTTTTATTCCATAACATCAATTTGTGAGAGTTAGTATATTACAGTACTTTCAATAGCCAGTGTCATATAGTCTTTTGAACTGAATTTTGGCAAACATTATTGTAATAATCTTTGTGTAATACTCTAGTCCATTTCTAATCAGGTTTCCTATCTTCACACGCATTTTCAATTTCTAACTATTGATTAGTATTGGTCAATTAAATTGCCGCTCAATTACTGTTACTTTACTGTATGGAGTTGCATATACTATAATGTATAGTTTATATGTTGCAGATTATATAGCTTATACATTATAGATTGCTACTATAGGTCATTAATGACAACCATCATTTCTACCGTTATGTATATATGTATTTTTTCTGAATATGGCAATTGGGATGGGATCACATTTATATGATAGGCACATTATATCTTACTTAAGCCTAATCCAATATCACCATAGACAATATGTGTATTCCTAACATGCAGGAGGACCACTACCTAAACCCAGAGCTTTTACTTTGGACACATTTAGCTTGATAAGCATGATACAGACTTACTGTCGACAGGCCAGTCGTAACTAATCAATCACCTATCATCAGACTGATCATAGCTGATTATAGAGCAGCAACGTGTTATTTTTTTCCCCTCTTTAGAGCTATAATTTCAGCCACCAAAGAGACTATAGAGCAGTGATCATGTACTACTCCTATAGACGATGTTGTCCAAAATGACGTGACATGTTTTTTTGATGCACATCATTAAGGAGTAGGTAGGGGTTGGGCCTCTTGCTTAAGGGTTGCCTGCAGGTGGACTGTAGACATCAAGCTTCGAACCAAGTAACTTTCGGCTGAGAGTCAAACCACTAGCCCCCGCCCCCCCTACCCTCATCTCCTTCGCCCTGACCCCACACAGCGATCTTACACCCGCTTGACTCTCCCTTGTCCTGTGGCTAACTATCCACTACAGCAGACTGTTAACCTAACCTGCTACTGTATACTCTGTCCTCCCTCTCCCTGCTCACAATCCTCTCAAAGCAGCTTCCTTAATCTACCTGAAGCTGCACAGCCTAAAAAAGCACTTAATGGATTTGAATTTGATCCCTTTGCACAAGCACCTCGCCTGCAAGGGTGCGTGCCAGCGCTCTTGCATTCATTGTCATGGTATTGCGACGCTTCCTGGTCGCATGCAATTGAGTGACTGATGTGAAAGCGAGCATTAAAAGGATCTTTCACGCGTTGAGGATTCTGACGAGGGATGGCTGTTGTGGTGGTGGTTGCTGTTGTTGTGGTAACTTCTTCCTCCTTGTGCCTTCTCTTGATGTTAATTCTCTCTCCTCTTTGTCTCTCTTTTTCCTCCTATGCTCCTTTTGTTTTTCTCTCCATATCTCTTCCTGGCCGTTCACGCTTCCTCTATTCCATCCTCCCTGCATCCATCTTGCTCTTCTCCCCCCCCCCCCCCTGTCTTCTTTCCTCTGTTGCTCGCCTACAAATCTAACCTCCCCCCTCTCCGGTCTGCTCCTTCGTGCTTGGTCATCCGTCTGGCCTTATTTGTTTTTTGCGTGTGGATGGGTGCTTGTGTCTCTGCGCCTGTCTCTCTTTCTCTCTCTCTCTCTCTCTCTCTGTTGCTAGTTTTTATGGCCGCACCCTCATTATCCTCACATTTTTTACCTCAAATCACAGCAGCAGGCGAGCAGCAGGCAGACGCCAGAGCTCCAGCCCCAACCTCCGCCGGCGCCACCCTCCCAGCCCCAACAGGCTCCCTCTCCTGGGGCCCAGCAGGCTCCCTCTCCTGGGGCCTACACCCCGGAGCCGCAGGCACCGCTCCAGAACCAGACCCAGACCCTCCAGGGCCCGGCACCCGGGGCTGCCGCCGCTGCTGCTGACACCAAACCTGGGCCAGGTCCGACCCTCCCCCACCGTCCCCACTTCTGCTATAGCCAGGAAATAAAGCGGCAAAGACGAGTTTTAAAAATAAATAAAGTTTTGGTCTGTTTTGAAGCTTAGGTTTAAAGGGATACAACGAAATATCAGCAAATTAGCGTTTGCCTGTCTCACCCAGATTTGCACACGAGTTGTTCAATGCCAAATTCATCATTGTGCGTCTAGAAGGGGAGGTCGCTGGGTTAGCATTTGCTTTCCGTTAGCCGCTTCCATTGACTTGCAGCGTTACGGTAGCCTAGCTCCTGTTCATGTGAGGGGAACACACCTTTAGTTATTTCACGTTTCATGTTTTTTCAAAGTGTTGCTAATAATCGCTTATTCAAAATGAGTGCAAGTAACAACACAGCACAACAAGACTGAAGTTTGTCTACAAACACATTCGGCACTATTTTCGGCACTGTTGTTAATTTAACTGATGCGCCGTGGGCGCAATTATATTATCAGCTGCCTCTGGCTGGGTAGTCTACGCGGAGGGTAACCCTTCAGCGGAGAACGCTCAGTGATGAAATTGGAATTAAACAACCTGTTTGAATCTGGGTAAGCCAGGCAAATGTCAATTTACAGTTATCTCTGTGTATCCCTTGAAGTCAAAAGTCTTATTTTAAATATAATCAAATCTAATGGCTCATCATCCAATCACCCAATCATAATTCGATTGTAAGTGTATTCAATGCCTGATGTTTTTCAATCTAGGGAGTTTGGTTTTGACCCCCACTGTTTTGTATTAATGAATATCCTCTGTTTCTGAACATTAATATAATACAAAAATGCAAAAAAAGGAACTCAAGCACTTTGCTTGGCCTGTTCTATTTTGTAAACTGGCTAGGTTTTGTAGTAATGGACTTAGTAAAGTAATAAAATCATGAAAATGAAAAGAATCAAGGAAATTGATAATAATTCAACTATTTTCAAGGAATTCAAATGCATTTGAAAAGAAAGTCAGTCCGTCAAAAGGAATAGTCTGTGCTCAAAACAGGCCTTGTGTCTGGCAAGTATCTCTAAGGGTGCAATTATAATACACCAGGCCCCTTTTTTATATTTCTATCTTCAGCCTTGATGTTGTGCATACTTTAAAATGTGGTGTGAATTTCCTTTTTCTAGATGAAATGCCAAAAGTTGAGCCGGCCCTCCAGAAGTCTTCCTCGCCCAGCCCGGTGCATCCCGACCCCGCTGTGAAGAGACGGGATGCCAGCGCACTGGTTAGCATCCCCGCTCCCCCTGCTGAAACCCCCGAGCTTCCCTCGCCTACCCCCAC
This sequence comes from Lota lota, assembly GCA_026745465.1. Taxonomy (NCBI): domain Eukaryota; kingdom Metazoa; phylum Chordata; class Actinopteri; order Gadiformes; family Lotidae; genus Lota; species Lota lota. Next base: position 2,114,245 of record JACYXH010000077.1, on the reverse strand, counting down.
GGCGGTCCCTCCAGCAGCAGCCTCCCTGCCCCTCGCAGCAGCAGCCAACGGTGGGGAAAAACTTTCCACCATGGAGCCTTCATCATCTCCAGCTGCACCGCTCCCCTCCCTCCCCCTCCCCCTCCCCCTCCCCCTCCCCTTCCCCCTCCGCCACGGAGTCCACAGTCCCTTTGGCACCTCCTCAAACACAGAGCCCCAAGGAGCCCAAGGCCTTGCTGGCAGCCCCTCCTCAGACCCCCAACACAGACAAGCCTCTTCCAGAGCTCCCCCTCGCTCTGGCCACGCCACCAGTCCAAGCTCCGAAGGCCCTGAACGGCCTCGCAGACCCGCTGGCCCAGCCGCACGCCCCAGCACAAGAGCCTTCCCCTCTGGCTCCAGCTCTACTCCAGCCCCAGGCATCGACCTCGACCCTGGCCTTTAAAGAGGTTTCCCATGAGCCGTTGGCCACAGAAAAGAGACCGGTGGTCGTCATTGCTTCCCCTGGGGCCCATGTGGCCCTTAAGACTCCTGTCGCCGTGGTTCCGGTCACCCTGTCCTCCACCTCTGCTCCGGTGAAGTCCATGCCTGCGCCCCCTCCTGGCCTCCCCCCGCTAGTGCAGGCCACGGCTGAGGCAGGGGAGCCCAGCAAGCCTGTGGACACTAAAGCTCTTCCTCTGAAAGTGGGCATGGAGTCACATATTGGCCTGGCTGATGGCAAGGCAGGGTCCCAGCCACAAGCATTCACCAGGAAGAGTCCCACTACAGGTGAGCAGTGGAACTACACTATTTGCATATTTATATACTACTGTGGTTTCAGTTTCACTTCTCATAAATGGCAGTTTCTTCACTATAACAACTGGAACATATGAGGGAGGAGATTTCTTTCTTTTTTTGAAGCGGGCAAGCGACTCGTCTTTCTTGAGAGACTACCTATGAGGTACGATGGCGGTATGCAAGTTCTAGAATGGCTGTTTTACAAAGCTTCTTTCGTAGAAAACCGTTTTCCACCTATTTATTAAAGCCATATGGAAGAGCCAGTTGTGCAGGCCTGGTCACATGGAAAACATTACATTTTGCCCCATGTGATCATCAGAGTGTTCTGCTTAGAGTGTATTCAAAGCATTGTCAATGACATTTTCCATGTGGTCTACTATATTGTTTTACCCACGTCTGCTATTGTTTCCGCCCATTGCAAATTAAAATGCAAAGTAGAGTTTTGGTAGGCCTAAAACTAAATTTGTGTTTCATCCCATTGACTACGATCGACTGTGTGTGTGTGTGTGTGTGTGTGTGTGTGTGTGTGTGTGTGTGTGTGTGTGTGTGTGTGTGTGTGTGTGTGTGTGTGTGTGTGTGTGTGTGTGTGTGTGTGTGTGTGTGTGTGTGTGTGTGTGTGTGTGTGTGTGTGTGTGTGCGTTGTGCTGCAGTAGGCCAGACTTCTTCTGCCACACCAAAGAGCTGGAGGAAACCAAACGAGGTCCCTGTTGGAGAGGCACCACAGAAGGACAGCAAGGTGAGGAGAGAGCCCCTACCTGCTCCTTAGTTAATGTCACTGTGACTCTGAACTCACTGCGCGTCGCATTGGGTAAAAGCGTCTGCCAAATAAGTAAATGGCAATATACTCTTACAAACACCGAGAACTAGTGCCTTAGCTCCATGTGTGTCGTAGAGTCAATTCAATACAGGTATGAGAGGCTTCTGGGCTGATCATCTGAAGTGCACATAAACATTGTTATAAAGTGTACGTCTCAACGCGTCGTCAGAGGCCATTGTAAGATCACGGGACTCTTCATTTTGAAACCCGTGGTGTGGCCATCCTCTCGTCCCTGCAGGAGGAGCCCAGGTCTGTGGAGCAGACCGCTGCCACGGAGCAGACCACCCAGAAGTCCTCCCTCCAGAGCACCACCACCACCACCACCGCCGCCGCCGCCACCACCACTACCAGTAGCCGCCCAGCGGCTCTGCTGCCGACGCCCAACATCCCCCCAACCATCCCGGGCCTGCTCCAGGTCAGGGAGAGCCCTGCCCTCGCCCCGACCGCCCCCCCGGAGGAGAACGGCGAGGCGGAGCCGGAGCCCATGAGGAACGGGGCGGGGCACGCCTCAGAGACGGAGAGCAGCGACAGCGGCAGCGCCCCGGGGGATAAGGAGAGCTCCGGAGCCCCGGACATGGAAGGTGAGGAGGGTCCGCTCCCGGCCGGGTCCGCTCTGGGGTCCTCGGTGTAGTCCAATCAAACCTGACTTAGAGAGGGCTTTTTGTGCCAAACGGCAAACAAGTGGAACGACACAACAGGAACAATACGCCAGTTTAATAGAACGATACAAAGAGGTACGTTCCAGAGGTGGGTTCAAACGAGGACACTTTTTAAGTGATTCACTGAATGCACCACTCATTGAAATCCATCCTAGGAATAAGTATTGCAAATATACTGTTTATAGATATGTTTTAAATTGCGTAGTTATAGTAAAATGGTCGTAAATGGCTGAAATGCTGCTGTTACGCCTCAAAATGTTCCCTCTGGGATGAATAAGCACCCATTAAATTGATCAATATACACGAACGGTATCAAACATTTTCCAAATGATATCGGCCACCTAGAGGCAATGCTTTTGGTCTCTTTTATGGAGAAACATTTACGTTGAAGTGTTTTATTGTAATGCTGTCACTGCTTGCATGAGTCCATACTAATCACTATACTGTAAATGTTCTCTCCTAATTCCTTCCCTCTTCTCTCCCCCACTCCTATCTCTTCATTTCTATTGTCCAACCAGACCTTGCCGAGACCAATGGGAAGCGGCAGTACAACAGGGAATACCTGCTCCGCTTCCAGTTCATGCCTGCCTGTATTCAGAAGCCCGAGGGGCTTCCACCAATCAGTGACGTGGTGCTGGACAAGGTGAGCTAGCCCCTCCCCCCCAACTCTGTTCTTTAAACACGAAACCAGAAGCAAAACACTAAGAGGAACCACAGTGTTTCCCTTTAGTTTCACTTTTGAAGAAACTGGAAGAAAACTGGATACTTGTAGGAAGGAATGTGAAAGAATTCTTGTCATCTGCCTGGCGCTTTCAGTCAATATTTGACCCCCCTTTTAGACATGAATATGTGAAATGTGTTAGTTTATTAAAAATAAATAAACATGGGGCTTGGGTATTTAGTTAAAGCCAATACTGTCTGGATTCCTGGCTTTTCTCCTCTCATTCCCGTCTTTTTGTGTGTGTATATGCTATACCCGGTAAGGTCTGTAGAGACTTCTGTACGTACGGGTGGAGCATCTATAGCCCTGGAAACACTGTTTTGATTAAAATAGCGTTGGTGCTATGTCATGTTTGGCAGTGTTGTTGGTGTACACTGCACGCCCACCTCCCCCAAACCCCCCAGTGGGTAGAGAGAGAGAGAGAGAGAGAGAGAGAGAGAGAGAGAGAGTTAATGCTCTCTATACCCCTCTCTCTATCTCTCTCTCTTTCTCTACCTCTCTCTTGTGTCTCTTTACTCCCCTCTCTCTGTCTATCTCTCTACCTCTCTTGGTACCTCTCTTCCCCTCTCTCTCTGTCTTTATCCTTCTCTCATTACCTCTCTTTCTGTCTCTCTCCACCCCGTCTCTCTCTGTCTCTTACACTCTCTGCCTCGCTGTTTTCTTTTCTTCTGTCTCTATCACTGTCTGCATCTCTTTCCTTTTCTCACTCTCCCAATTCTCTGTCTCCTTCTCCCAATTCTCTCTCTCGCTGCCTCTCTCTGTCTCTCTCTACCCCTGTATCTCTGTCTCTCACTCTCTGCCTTGCTGTCTCTTGTTCTCTTTCCTTCTCTCTGTCTCCCTCTGTCTCTCTCCCCCCTCTGTCTCTCTCGCTACCTCTCTCTGTGTCTTTCCCTCTATGTGTCTACCCCCCCCCCCCCCCCCCCCTCATCCTCTACTCCGTCCTCCACATCTGGTTCCGTCTTAGCGTTCCCAGGCCACTCGTTGTGTCAGAGTAGCACCGTTTATATCCAGTAAAGGCAGCGTATACGGAACCACAAATCATCAAGTGGTAGCGGTAGGAGATGGGATTTACAACCAACCGCTCACCATCGCAGGACCGCTGCTGGAACACACTCACACACGCACAAAGTGCATTAGTGTAGGATTAGGCTTGCCCTTCTGTCAGCGTTGTTAGTGTGGCCCTCAGCAGCGCCCCCTTCTGGCGGCTTTCCTGTGAGCGCTTGCAATCATTTAGTCTGCAAGGGGGCAGTGTCTGTGTGTTGGTGTGTGTGTTGGTGTGTGTGTGTTGGTGTGTGTGTGTGTGACACACCGGTGTTTATCTCTGTCGTCCAGATCAACCAGAACAAGCTGCCGTCGCGGGCGGTGGAGCCCCGGGTCGTCTCCAGGGGACCGGACTTCACGCCCGCGTTCGCTGACTTCGGCAGACAGATGACCGGGGGACGCGGCTCTCCCGTGAGTTACGCACGCACGCACGCACGCACGCACGCACGCACGCACGCACGCACGCACGCACACACTCACACACACACACACACACACACACACACACACACACACACACTCATACATGTGCATTAAAACGTGTGTGTGTGTTTTAATGTACACACTCATATATGTGCATTAAAACACACGCGCATCAAACACAGGACACGCGTACATGTGCATTAAAACACACACACACACACACACACGGGCATCACACACACACACACACTCCTGCATTAAAATACACCCACACACTCACATCAAACATACATGCAGACGCGCATATCAACAAATGTGTACCAAGCACAACAGTTAAAACATGCACACATATGTATCAAACACAACAACCTCATCTTCACGTGCAGCTTATTACTGCAAAGGGTAAATCCCCTTTCTCCATCAGCTTCATTTCTTAATACACAACTTCCCATTAATCAATGTAATCTTTCAGAACAACTAGTGTTGCAACGCCTTGAACAACCTTTCCCCCAGAGAGGAGGAAATAGTTTTACTGGTGAATGACCCAAGTTTGTTGGCCCTGGCAGATCCTTCTGCCAAGTGTGGGTGTGTTTGTGTATCAGCTGGCTCTATTGGTGAAAATAAGCTGTGGTTCTAGACCAGCCTGACTTAAGAATACAGCAGTATTTACCTGTTTCACAATTATGGCTGTTTTTTTTTTCATCCATTTGGTTTCTTAGTCTGATTTTGCAGCTCAGGTCAAGATGACAATATTATGTGATGCATTTACAGTGTCGTGCATTTCGATGGTACCGGCTAACAGAGAATGGATAGGTTAACCACATCCTCAGAGCAAATTTAGTTAGTTCACGATGCCACAATGATAAAACTCTTGGCAAGATAACTGAAAGGTAATATACGTGTTATGAGTAATAGGGTGGATTATTGAGTATGAATTGTGGGAAGACTACTGCAGCAGTCCCACATATCATACATTACTTGCGCTACAGTCTGAGCGTTCCACCTTCTAAATTAAGGCACATAAGTACATAAGTTCTGTACCCATTTTACGTTTATTATTTGTGCTTGTTAGTTGTGTGAAACCTTTGCCTGCGTCTATACATTCGCAGGCCAAATAATAGATTGCTTATTTTAAGCAATAGAAAATGTAACATCTTTAATTTATGTAATTTACTGTCAATGGAATAACTATTAGTATAGTTGTTATTAAGTATTAAGAAAACATCTGACATTTTTCTTGGTGGTGTACAACTGGGTTATACATTTTTTTGATTTCAAAGAATACCAAGATTAAAAACCTTTTTTGTTTTTGTTTTAAAACACAAGAAATGTGTTAACTTTCTGCTCATACTTCAGTCATTTGTTTCAGTAGGGTCTTCCATTCTGAAAGCAAGAGGCTATTAATTTTATATAACTTTCTTCAGATTAAGTTATTTATCAAATACCTCTTCTTTAGCCTTCCAGAAATAAATGCTTGTCACAATTGCTCTGCCCAAGATGGAAAAAATAATCAAATGTAAATAAAATGAGTAAAAATATAATTTATCCCCCCCCCCCCCCACCCACTAGATGGTCAACATGGGTGCCCGCCGTCCCCCTCCCAGAAAGATCATCATGAATGTGTCGGACGACGTTCAGCTGAAGAAGTCTGAGAACGCCTGGAAGCCCGGCTTGAAGAGGGAGGCGGTCGGCGAAGAGCCAGATGTTAACCAGACACAGGTGGGCATACACTGCACTACACCTATACACACACTGCACCTATACACACACTGCACCTATACACACACTGCCTACACCTATACACACACTGCACCTATACACACACTGCACTACACCTATACACACACTGCACCTATACACACACTGCACTACACCTATACACACACTGCACTACACCTATACACACACTGCACCTATACACACACTGCACCTATACACACACTGCACTACACCTATACACACACTGCACCTATACACACACTGCACCTATACACACACTGCACTACACCTATACACACACTGCACTACACCTATACACACACTACACCTATACACACACTGCACCTATACACACACTGCACCTATACACACACTGCACTACACCTATACACACACTGCACCTATACACACACTGCACTGCACCTATACACACACTGCACCTATACACACACTGCACTACACCTATACACACACTGCACCTATACACACACTGCACCTATACACACACTGCACTACACCTATACACACACTGCACCTATACACACACTGCACTACACCTATACACACACTGCACCTATACACACACTGCACTACACCTATACACACACTGCACCTATACACACACTGCACTACACCTATACACACACTGCACTGCACCTAAACACACACTGCACCTATACACACACTGCACCTATACACACGCACTACACCTATACACACTGCAACACACACTGCACCTATACACACGCACTACATCTATACACGCACTGCAACACACACTGCACTACAACACACACTACACCTATACACACACTGCACTACAACACACACTACACCTATACACACACAGCACTTATACATGCACAACACCTGTAGACAATCACAGCCCCTTCAAAACACAGGTGGGTACAACACACTACACACTCAACCTAAACATACACTACATAACTATACACACCTTACACCTATACAAAATAATGCATACCCTAAAATGTGTTCCTAGGGTGTTCATCGTACTAAACCATGCACAATAAGTATCAAAGTATCATAGCAACATGATGCATGTACACCTTCAGTAACAGACTACACATTTTTCAGGCCAATGACTTTTTTACTATTTATGTCATTTAGCAGACTAGTGAAGTTCAGTGAATTATTTGTTAGCTACAGCTCATTAAGGAACAGGTAGACTGAGCATTGTGGCTCAAACCCAAAACCTTTGGGTTGGGAGTTGCACACCCCAACCACCCGTTTTCAGAAGCGAACCGAGAAGCTCTTTCATCGCTGTCAACGAGCTGGCCTCCATAACCGTGACTCCAATCTGGTTGTGTTCCTCCCTCCCCCAGGAGCTGTTCCGGAAGGTGCGCAGCATCCTGAACAAGCTGACCCCCCAGATGTTCAACCAGCTGATGAAGCAGGTGACGGACCTGACCATCGACACGGAGGAGCGGCTGAAGGGCGTCATCGACCTGGTCTTCGAGAAGGCCATCGACGAGCCCGGCTTCTCCGTCGCCTACGGAAACATGTGCCGCTGCCTGGCCACGGTACGGCAGGCTATCAAGCATCCCCCCGTGGGGTCTCATTAGTGATGGAAGGAAAGACTGGCGTGGCCTTCTGGTTCTGGTTAGAAGGTTGTGGGATGGAGTTGCTAAGGGGTGTGTGGGGGGGGGGGGGGGGGTGTAGAAAGTAATTTGTCCTTTTCCACAGAGCGTCTCTAAATGTAGATGCCTTCATAAGCTAGTCGGTTTGCTTTCTTTCACCCAAATTCTTTTGTATCGTTGAATCTTTTTGTTGTAACTACTAAATGCTAAACACAATTCTGGAGACTGAATTGCATATGTACGCCATTTGCCTCTCAGTTGTGGGGGCAGAAATGGCTCTGGAGGGGAAGCAGGTTGCTGGTTCAATGCTAGGTGTTGAGGTTTCCCCAGTTGAAACTGTGTGTGCGTGTGCGTGTGAAAATGAGGAACTGTCAAAGAGACTCCGATTTATTTATTTTTCATCACTCAGCTCAAAGTGCCAATGACGGACAAGCCCAACACCACTGTGAACTTCCGCAAGCTGCTGCTGAACCGCTGCCAGAAGGAGTTTGAGAAAGACAAGGTGGACGACGTGGTGTTTGAGAGGAAGCAGAAAGAGCTGGACTCTGCTGCATCGGTACGCATTAAACACACATCATTCCGGTGGATTTACCGTATCAACCAACTGTAATAATGCATCGGTACGCATTAAACACACATTATTACTGTTGATTTACCATGTCCACCATCAATGGTTATATTTTATTAGAAGGTGATTTGGGGACAGGATAATCTAGGGGTTAGGGTGTTTGACTCTCAGGTTCTGAATTTGAACCGCAATGTCCCCAGCGAGATGCCTGACCCCTACCTGCTCATTAACGACATGCATCTCAAAAGATTCACTGGGATTTGCTTTGGAAAAAAGAGTCTGAAGGGAATGAATAGTAAAGGAGTGATTTGCACGTCATTTCACAAACAGAGTGAACTTCTCACGCTTCAACATTCAAATGTATGCAAACGATTTGGCAGGCTAACCTCAACCACCTCAGTATCATCAGCGCTTAGTGATGAGAGCAGAACTACACCTTTAGTCATTCATAAAAACAAACAGCACAACTTCATATTTATAGTAATGGATTGTCAATTCAGTTAAACCAGTTTCTTTTCTGCTCTTTGAGTGTGTTCTTAACCTCGTTATAGAACCCTAGTTATTTAGTTATAATAGGTGAAGTACATCTTTGGTCATTCACAAAAACAAAACATACAGAGTAAATGTATGTATATTATAAGGCTGCAGATAGTGCTTACTCCTTCTCAGGAGAAAAACTCCTGTTTTATGCTCTGAATGGGAATGTTGTGCACCTCCAGTTGTTTGTTGACTTGAGCTCTGTTGTATTCCTTCTCCTTCCTTTTCCTTCTCCACCCATCCCACCCTTACTCCCTCCATCTCTCCCTAACGTACCCTCCTCTCCCTACTCCACCCCCACCCACCCTCACCTCCTCTCCTCCCCCAGACCACGGAGCGGGAGCGTCTGCAGGAGGAGCTGGAGGAGGCCAAGGACAAGGCCCGCCGACGCTCCATCGGCAACATCAAGTTCATCGGGGAGCTCTTCAAGCTCAAGATGCTGACGGAGGCCATCATGCACGACTGCGTGGTCAAGCTGCTGAAGAACCACGACGAAGAGTCCCTGGAGTGCCTCTGCCGGCTGCTCACCACCATCGGCAAGGACCTGGACTTCGCCAAGGCCAAGGTGAGCGGGAGTCCAGCTCCGTCCAGTCAGTAACATACTCCTGGTCTTTGAGAAGGCTTATGTAAGCCAGTCAGCTCCGTCCAGTCAGTAGCATACTCCTGGTCTTTGAGAAGGCTTATGTAAGCCAGCCAGCTCCGTCCAGTCAGTAGCATACTCCTGGTCTTTGAGAAGGCTTATGTAAGCCAGCCAGCTCCGTCCAGTCAGTAGCATACTCCTGGTCTTTGAGAAGGCTTATGTAAGCCAGCCAGCTCCGTCCAGTCAGTAACATACTCCTGGTCTTTGAGAAGGCTTAGGTAAGCCAGCCAGTTCCGTCCAGTCAGTAACATACTCCTGGTCTTTGAGAAGGCTTATGTAAGCCAGCCAGCTCCGTCCAGTCAGTAGCATACTCCTGGTCTTTGAGAAGGCTTATGTAAGCCAGCCAGCTCCGTCCAGTCAGTAACATACTCCTGGTCTTTGAGAAGGCTTAGGTAAGCCAGCCATCTCAATCAGCCAGCTCCATGATCTGGTTTTAGGGGGACTTAGGTAAGCCAGCCAGCTCCATCAGCCAGTTCCATGATCTGATCTCACAGGAGGCTTATGCAAGCCAGCTAGATCCATCCAGTTGGTCCGTTTCTATGCAGAGGGAAACCTGGTTTACTTGGCAACAGGTAACCGAGTGACGGTCAGTTGAAGAAGTGACAGGCACGCTCCGATCATAACTAAATTTGGCGAGTACCGAGGTATATTTGAAAGATATTGGACCGATATTCACGCTCATGTAATAAAGCAATCTAGAGCAGTGAGCAAAAGCCACACTCAGTGGTCAAAGTCCCGTTGGGTCTAGCAGCAGTTAGGAAACCCGAAACGTTACGGTGGTAACCTGGTTCCTTGTGTGCATGTAAACATGCAGAGTTCCATGGGTCTGGTTTTTGAGCAGGCTTGGGTAAAGCTATGCAGCCCCATGGAGCAGCTGTCTGCTCCTCTGCTATGATCAAGAGGAGTAGCCGCTAGTCTCAGCCTGGACAGGAACAAGACGGTTTCATTTGAATGACAGTTGTGGACCGTGGATTCATACATCTGCGATGACAATTATTTTTAACACGGATCTCGATTTGTCAAGGCGAATATATTGGGTCATTGTTCCTCCATTTTTGTAGTGGGGTACTCATTATTCAGCTGATGTGGTACGTGGGCCTTCTGCATTACTGAAAGATACCACTTTACGGATTAGGGTGGATTAAATGCCTGTTTTTCAAATTTAATTCATTTGATTGTTTCCCCTCTTTCATTTTCGTGATCTTGCGGTCCTTTTTTAATAGTAATTATTTCTGAAACCTTTTTGCGCATTCTCTGTCCTTCAAATGTGGTCTGAATGTTGAGTTTACTCCTCTGCAATTGGTTAAAAACCCAATCAACCACAATCAATTAAGTTAAATGTCTCTCTCTCTGTCTCTCGTCTCTCTTTTGTCTCTTTCTCTTTTGTCCCTCTCTTCCTCCCTTCAGCCCCGCATGGATCAGTATTTCCGTCAGATGGAAAAGATTGTCAAGGAGCGGAAGACGTCGTCACGGATACGCTTCATGTTACAAGACATTATAGACCTGCGGTTGGTGAGTTTCGCCGTGATTCTGTATCAGTAAAGCTTCAACAAAACCCCAAAAATATAATCTAATATATGCACTTCAGTATATCATGATCATGATCGTACACCCCTAGATCTCGTCAGGTCTCGGCCTTTTTGCTTTAACAACACAGCAACACTTGCATAAATGATTTGCAATCATTTATTACTGCGGTTACTTGTGGCGACTGTCTCATCTCGCCTCTTTCCTTCCCTCCCCGCAGCACGACTGGGTGTCCAGGAGAGCCGACCAGGGTCCAAAGACCATCGAGCAGATCCACAAGGAGGCCAAGATCGAGGAGCAGGAGGAGCAGAGGAAGGTGCACCAGCAGCTGCTCAACAAGGACACTAAGAGACGGCCAGGTAGGAGCCGACATGGAGGCGGTGATCTCCTGCATTAGATGGAGCCAAGATGGCCGCCTAGTCAATCATTAGTTTCAGAGAAACATGCTCTAAATACGTAACATAAGTACCTGAAGACCTCAGAGCTAGCAAGGAGGTGGCAGTAGCTAAGATGGGGGCCTATTCATTAATGACTTTTAAAGCTCTAAAGACCTAACATTAGGACGTATCATAAGGAACTAAAGATCTCCCGATCCAGGTCTATCTGAAGAACATCGTGTTTCGTGTCTTTTTTTGTTCATAGTCCCTGAACAGCCTAGTAGCAAGCCCTGTAGCACTGGGCGCATGTTGTCTTCATTGTATGTTAATAATATGTTAACTATATGTTAGTTGTATTATCCACAAGGGAACCATGGATGTATGATATCAACAGACAATTACGGGGCCCTGTTACCCTTCAGTTTCAGGTCATATATGCACGGAATCTTCGTCGCAACATTCAACATTCAGTATTGTCACGGCGTCTGCTATTTTGTAAATATAGTACCTGAATATCCTGCCTTTTTGAGCGGGAGACTATCATACTTTAGTAGGTCATCAGGTAGGGATCCCACCTCTCCTTGTGGTCCTGAGGGTCTTTAATCCTCTTTAAGGCTTACCTCCACGCAGCCCCCAGCCCATCCAGGCAGGCAGGTACTGATACTGCTGCAGCCCACAGAGAAGGCTCTGGTGCCCCACAGAGGAGGAAGTCCTCCCCTGTTCCTCCCCGTCTGTTATCTGACCTACAAGGATGCTGTCACACTCAGGCTCCTGGTAGCTCACTGGTGCATCAGTGATTCTTTACCTGAGATAACTATGGAGGCCTGAAGACGACATAATGCACTGGAATGTAATCTTGGAGCCAGCAGTCGGACAGAGCCTGGGGCGGAATCCAAAAACTGCCTTGTTCGCGGTTTCGTTACAGACATATTCTACGGAAGAAAAATCATTAGCGCAAGTTGAAGACTTTCAATACGTGTATTTGTACAGCGGACAAATACACGGTGTTGATTTGAAACCTTTACAGACACCTTTATACAGTTTACTCCTGCTGACAAAATTCATATCTGTTAATAGCCAATTACGCACTTACAGATCCCCGCCGCCAGCAACGTTAGTCAAAACAAATATGAAGCAAAAGAAAGTGAAACTTTCACCTTGATTTGAGCGAGTCTACCATCAGACGTTTAGATATTCATCTAAAGTCTGATTTGTGAGACTTGTCAAATGTAAAATTGAACAACAAACCGAGACCAATAATGGAATGGATATAAGCTAAATACCCACGGCCACAATCCTGTAAACTGTGTCAGAGGACCAGGAAAAGCAGTCAAAGCGAGGAGTTGGGGAAACGATAAAAGTGTTCTGTGAATCAAATATTTGAGTTAAAGATATATTCCATTAATAAATTGAAGTCATTTTTATATTGTAATATGTCATCATTAGGACAACGACATTGGACATGTCCGCTTTTATTCTATTACCAACGTCTTGTTTACTCCCTGGTCTGAGTGATGTCGTTGACCCGTCTTCTCGCTCGCCCAGACCCCCGAGAGCAGAGGGACCAGAGGGAGCAGAGAGAGCCGCGGGCCCCCCGGGAGGAGACCTGGAACACTGTGCCCATGACCAAGAACAGCAGGACCATCGACCCCACCAAGATCATGAAGATCTCCAAGGTCAGCTGCTACACCTCCGCCTCTCCCGTCACACCTCCACCCCAACCTCTCTCTCTCCTCCCCATCGGGCACATCTCCACCCACCGTCCTGGTCCGGTTCTTTCTCTTGAGGGTGTCTAAGCTGAGATGAAGCCTTGGGTTCTCGCCCTCTGATTGAATGCCACCTCCGGCATATATTGGTTATAGTTGTTGTTTTGGAACCCCTGTGGCTATAAATCACATTTTGTGGTCTGACACTAAAATGCTCCAAAAAACCATGTTACGAAAGAACAAGCCAACTATCCAGCAACCTCACCATAAAGCCTGTTTGTGATGGTGTTTGGTGTTCATTCCTCAGACCACTGACTGCATTTCCTAGAAAAACCTACGGTTAATATAGGTAGGAGAACAGAGTTAAAATTTCTCATATGATGACAAGGATTTAACCTCGGAAAAACGTGGATTTTCCCAGAGGTTGGTTTGACCCATTTTGGCTAGATACTAATGCGTCTTTTTTTAAATCTTTGGTATAATCTAGAATATAATTATGCAACATTAACTTTACGCTGAAGGTCTGCAATTGATTCACGAGGGTTCATTTATTTTCATTGTCAGCAGGTAAACCTCTTCCATAGCAGAACTACTGTACTTGAACTAGGCCATTCACACACAGTATCTACTGTTCAACACAAGGCTGCTTTGTGTTCCTAGATTAGATTGTTCTCTTGATACCAAACCCTCTGGCGATCTCGCCACAACCCCCTATCATCCTTGTCCTCATCTGGTCTATGTTATGGACTTTGTAGTTCAGTGGGTCGAAGTCACCCTGCTGGATGTCTGAGGTACTGTTGGCTAGCGCTGCTGGCATCCCTCATAGCTCCCCCTGCTGGTGGAGACGTGCTATGATTTGTTTCAGATGTGAAGGGCAAAAGACTGCTGTTAGGGTCCTAGAGATTTGAGGTGGTCAACTCGACAAACCTACAACAACACCGGTCAATATAGAACAATAAAGACCAAAGTTAAACTTTGGGCTGATTACAATTTAGTGTCTTTCTCCACTGTCGGTGAGAATCCCATCCAGTGTAGGACACTGAAGCCATGTCTTTACTCCCAGGATAGAACTCTTACTAATGTGTCCTACGTTGTCTCCTCAGCCTCAGATGGATGAAAAGATCCAGCTAGGACCCCGGGTCAGCTGGATAAAGGGTAGCAGTGGAGGAGCCAAGGCCAGCGACTCAGGTGATAACACAGGTGACCTCTAGGTTCATATAGACTCAAGTGAGACCACAGGTGATCTCTAGGTTCATATAGACTCAGGTGAGACCACAGGGGAACTCTAGGTTAATATAGAATCAGGATAGACCACAGGGGAACTCTGGGTTATTATAGACTCAGGTTAGACCACAGATGACCCATAGGTTAAAATAGACTCAGGCGAGACCACAGGTGAGCTCGTGGTTAATATAGACTTAGGTAAGAACACATGGAACGTATAGGCAAATAAAGACTCAGATGAGATCACAGGTGACCTATAGCTTAATATAGACTCAGGTGATACCACAGATGCACTAACTCAGACCTCATTGGACTCAGCTAATTAAAGTGGGTTGATTGTTTGCTTATTTAGCAAAGTGTAGATGGATCCAAATGTAAGTGATGTGTGTAAGTCAATGGAGGTAAACTCCCCATTAGAGCCATTAAGCTAAAGCAATGAGATGCGATTCACTTTATTAATCCCAAGATGGTAAATGTGGCTGTCACAGCAGAAGTGCAGAACAGTAATGAGAACAAAAAAAGAAGTATGAGTCTCACATGACTCATCTCCCTGGTAACATCGTCTCCACCATGTGCTCTCCCTCTCCTCCGGATCAGAACTGTCCAGGTCCGGCGGCAGCAGCCTGAACCGGTACTCTGCCCTCCAGCCCAGCCCCTCCCCCCAGGCCTCCACAACCCCCGCCCAGAACACAGACTACGACTCCCGGAGACCCCTGGGAAGGTATGGATCACCGCACAGGAACGCCTCCAGTAGGAAGGCCCCATCGTGGGTTCAGCGTCAGCGTAGATGAAGTCGTGTGTGTTTCGAAGGAAGCGTTGGGAGCCGAGCAGACTACAGGGTCCGTCCTCGGACTGCAGCCTGTGGTGTGAGGAATACTGCGTAGGGTTGCTAGGCAACCCAAAGTAACCCTAGAATTCGCCAGTGTTAAGTACATACAAGCAGGTGGAGAAGACAAATAGCTACCCGTCCCCGCCATACGTAGCCACTAGATGTAGTCCACAAGGAAAATGTCCCCCAATGCTGCACTGGATTTGTGAATTGGTCTGGCGATGTCAGGTTACCTTCCAATGGTCATGCCAGACCAAACGGTTTCTTTTCAGGTGAGTGAATACATGCTAGATGGGGTTAAGTTTAATATTTCTGCATTCCCGAGTCATGTCTAGTATCATGGTATTATTATATAGTATTTTCCTATTGAACAATATAATCTACCATTCGAGGATGCTTTCATCCAAGGTTTCTCACAATACCTGCAATAAGTACATGCATTACTTCACCATGCTCTACCAGTTGATCAGCCACAGGACTAATGAAGTAATGCTCCTCCTTCTCCTGCTCCTCCTCTTGCTCCTCTTCCTCCTGCTCTTGCTCCTCCTCCTCTTGCACCTTCTCTTGCTCGTCCTCTTCCTCCTTGCACCTTATCTTGCTCCTCCTCATCCTCTTGCTCCTCCTCCTCTTGCACCTTCACTTGCTCCTCCTCTGCTTTCACCTCCTCGTGCTCTTCCTCCTCTTGCCCCTGCCCCTGCTCCTCTTCCGCCTCTTACACCTCCTCTTGCTCCTCCTCCTCCTCGGTCCCCAGCCGCAGCACGGGGAGAGAGCGCAGCGACAAGACCCTGAGCCCGGCCCCGTCGTCGTGGCCCGGGCCCTTCTCCAGGGGCGGGAGCTCCAAGGACCTGCTGGAGGGCCCCGAGGAGCTCCAGGAGAAGGAGGTGGAGGAGCCCCGCAGACCCAGCATCACCGAGGAGAAGACAGAGCCAGAGAGGACCAGGGCCAAGGAGCCCGGTAAGGAGCCCTAGAACACCATGGAGAGAACCGGTGGTGTTGTAACAACAATATAGTCAATCTACACAGATGGATGGATCTAGAGATAGATGAATGGATGCATACATGCAATCTATACAGATGGATGGATGGATATGCAGGTAGATGGATCTAGAGATAGATGGATGGATAATGTTGTCCTATGTGAGATACTGGAGAGAGATGATCCATGTAGCGTCACGATTCAATTCAATTGAAAGGAGTAGTAAGTAGTAGTAAGAATGCAGAAAATGTGACTCGTACAAATATAATACAATAATAATCTAAACATATACAGTGAAAGTCCTCAACTATGTACAATTACAGGAAAGTGTGAGAATACTGCTTTGCCCCTTAGTCACAGTGGTCACAGTAGTTTGAGCGAGAAGGAGGTGTCATCACACTACGGTGTCTCAGCAGAGCCATGATTCATACGGTCCACAAGTTATTGTCGTTTTGATTATTCTCACCAGACCAATACCGTCATAGGGGACTCTTTTAATGTCTTAAGATTGAATAACAAGGAAATAAAAGAGAATTAAAACATTAGATTGTTGCCATGGACAAATGTGCTTCATAACTTTGTGACAAAAAACTATAAAATGTTAAACCAACTGAACCAAAAGAACAACTGAACCAAAGAAGTAGCGTAGTGGTGTGCTGACTACCATATTGTTATTATCTCTCTGACAGTCAAATCTGAGCTAGTCGCCCCCGGCCCAGATGGGCCGATTCTCCCCGAGGAGGAGATGGAGAGGAAATCCAAGTCCATCATCGACGAGTTCCTGCACATCAACGACCTCAAGGTACCCCACCGGAACTAGAACCGGAAGAATGGGAACAGAAAGAACTAAAATAGGAAGACCTAGGATAGGAGGAACTAGAATTGGAAGAACTGGAACTAAAGAAACTTTTAAATTCAGTTTAAATTCCATTCAACCCTGAAAATCTCCAACTCATTTAAAGTCAGCAATACAGTTTAGCCTTTCACAGCCAGAATTCACATCAAAATGTATTCAGAAACTGCCTTTTCTAGTTATTGTTTTTCTAATTTGTGTGTGTATGTGTGTGTGTGCTTATGTTTGTGTGTGTGTGTGTATCTATGCATAATGTGTGCGCATATACACATTGTTTGTGTGGTGTGTGTGTACGCATTGATTGTGTGCGTATGTGTGCGTGCATGACTCTGCACTCCACGTGTGTGTGTGTGTGTGTGTGTGTATGTCTGTGTGTGTGCGTGTATGTCCGTGTGTGTGTGTGTAGGAGGCGGTGCAGTGCGTGGAGGAGCTGAAGCAGCCGTCCCAGCTGCAGGTGTTTGTGCGCGTGGGGGTGGAGTCCACGCTGGAGCGCAGCCAGATGGCCCGGCAGCACATGGGCCAGCTGTTCTTCCGGCTGCTGCAGCAGGGGGTGCTGTCCAAGGCCCAGTTGTGCTCCGGGTGAGGGTCTGAGGGTCGCTGTGTGGGTGGTGGGCCCGGAGACCCGGGGGTTAATGTTAAGTTAACGTCATCTAGTGGAAGGTGTCTTGGACATGGGAAACATGAGTCTCCTCATCCTTAATTAGTAAGATGATGGCCAAAGACCGGATATGACTGCTAATGGGTATCAAGGGCAACAAAATCGAGGTGTATCTAACAGTGAAATGGTAGTGCTCAGTTTGTAACAGCTGCTGTTAACTAGCTGGCAAAACACAGATTCATCCTTGACCACATCAGTTCCTCGTGTCACCGTTTGTGTGTGTGTGTGTGTGTGTGTGTGTGTGTGTGTGTGTGTGTGTGTGTGTGTGTGTGTGTGTGTGTGTGTGTGTGTGTGTGTGTGTGTGTGTGTGTGTGTGTGTGTGTGTGTGTTTGTCAGGTTCGCTGACATCCTGGAGCAGGCGGATGACATGGCCATAGACATTCCCCACATCTGGCTGTACCTGGCGGAGCTGCTCAGCCCAGTGCTGAGCGAAGGGGGCTTCTCTATGAGAGAGCTCTTTAGGTACCACACATCACTATTTACTAAAAATACATTTGATTCCTATGACACTTTTCAGAACACATACAATTCAAGAGGAAAGAAACATAGATCAAATAAAGGAGTCACATTTAAAACATTAAAAAAAAGCATATGAATAGAAGTAGAGAGAGGGATAGGTCATTTCAAAGTCAACACAATCACAAAGAATACTTCCCTATATATTTTCACAGGGATTCCAGAGTACTCTGTCTAGAGCTCCTATCTTTTCCCTATCAGCAAACATGAGCAATCTACAAATCAAGTGTCATAGTTAAAGCCTCATTGGTGAAACCACAACTATAAAGCCAATGGTTACACTCACAGTTCCACTGTAGTGCTGATCTTTGCTCCCAGGGTTGTCTGTGTAAAAAAAGCAGTGTATGAAATAGGGTGCTCTGTCACTCTGCTGGATCTAATGGCCCTTCTCTTTGTTTTGTTTACAGTGAATTAAGCAAACCATTACTTCCTGTTGGAAGAGCTGGGATGTTATTTTCTGAAATACTGCACATACTATGCAAAAACATGGTAAGCATCAGTCACTGTAATGGTCCTATGTATCGTGCATCTGTATTCATGCATTTAAATTAAGGCAGAGATGAAGTAGAGCCTGTTATGTTATCCATCAATCGTTAAATGAATAGGTCCCATGTTCAGCATGTGTTATCACTAGACCGTTGTGTGTTAAGTTCTCACGCACAGACTTGGATGAATGCTTTTGATCAATATTAACAATACAAGTCATAAAATACATTTATTACTGTGGAGTGTGTGTGTGTGTGTGGTTGATGGCTGGTTTAAGCAGCCTCGCCTTGCCTGAGTCAGACTGATTGGACTCTGGGGTTGGGTGAGGCTGCACACCTGTTGCGCATTGAGTAATCGATGTGCAACAGGTTAAACCAGACATCGCCACACACAGTCAGGGAGATCTCCTGCATGGCAACATGGAGCACCAGCTCATATCATCGTCAATCAACCTCTACAATAAACAGGGTTTCCAACATCACCATCCTGTGTCCTTGTCTGGAGGAGCCCAGTAAAAGCCACCTAGGTGGCATGTAGCATGGACCTTGCTACAATTACTTTCCAGATTTACCAACTAATAACTCGACTCTGTCTGATTGGGCCTTTTGAACTTGTGTCCCACAGAGCCATAGCAAGGTGGGCGCTTTATGGCGGGAATCGGGCCTCGGCTGGAGCCAATTCCTGTCGGAGGGGGAAGACGTCCAGGAGTTCATCACACAACAGGTAACCCATAACAACTCCTGGTGTTGTCGTGGAAACCAAATGGGTTTGTTTGTTATGACCAAACAACATAAAAAAAACAATAAAATGGGTCATGAAAAACAGAATATCATAAAATGCTATTTTACCGGAGGCTTACGGTAGTAGGAGTAGCAGATGCTGTCTTTTCTACCCTTCCTGTGGTTTGAACTCCGTGTCTGGTTACTTTTCCGTGCGTCCAGATGTTCAGCAGTGGCGCGTTGAGTGGACAGAGAGAGATGTAGTCCTACACAGACACAAGACATCACCGTTTTACTTTCAATTAGCAGAAACGTTTTTCACCAAAGATATTGACATTTATGAAATCCAGATACATATCACTGTGGAGGGATGGAGGCAGCTTGCACAAGGATGCCTTCAGGTAGACCGCAGAGGTTGGGGATCGAACAGAGAACCTTTCGCCTGAGATTGGGCAACAGCGTAACCACCGAACTATCCTTCCCCATTTTGTTATGTGCTCGTCACTTGGGTCCAGAACTAGGGCGACTTTTTAAAATGAAGACTCATGTCCCAAACAGACGAGCAGGGCATCAGCGTTGTCTCTTTGGTGACATTAACTCTCCGTCTCCCCTGGGCGTCGACAGAAGCTGCCGTTCACCCAGTCGGAGGGCTGCAGTCTGGACGCTGCCACGCCCGAGAGCACGCTGCCCACTGAGGAGTTGAGCCGGCAGCTGGACCGACTGCTGCGGGAGGACATGGCCACCGACGAACAGGTCTTCGACTGGGTTGAGGTGACACACACACACACACACACACACACACACACACACACACACACACACACACACACACACACACACACACACACACACACACACACACACACACACACACACACACACACACACACACACACACACACACACACACACACAATGTATAAACAAATACGAGGTCTAGATGTCTGTTATATCCACCGTATAGAGAAATATAAACAGTCCAACTCTCCGTCTATTTTGCTGTGTGTCCACTCTGGAATTAACCAACTCGTTTCTTCCTCACTTCCTGTTTGCAGGCGAATCTGGACGAATCACAGATGAGCTCGTCTCCCTTCCTGAGGGCTCTGATGACGGCGGTCTGCAAGGCAGCGGTGAAGGGTAAAACTGACTGTCCTTCTCCATCACTCAGTCCTGTTCTAAAGGATTGCTCTGTTTACACTGAAGGACACTCTCTCTGTCTCCCTCTCTCTTGCGCTTCCTCATTTTGTCTCCCTCCTTCTCAATTGAGCTTTCTAATTTAAGTTTAAATAGCTTTATTTGCATGGGAAATGGATTGTGTGCATTGCCATGGCAGACAAATAGTCAAACTTATGTTACAAAATTATATAAAATCTATTCTCTCTTTCTCTGTTTGTCTTTCTCTGTCTCTCTTTGTGTGTGTGTGTGTGTCTTTCACTCTCGCCCCCCTGTCTCTGTGTGTCTCTCTCTGTCTCTCTCTGTCTGTCTGTTGCTCTCCCTCCCTCCCCAGACGAGAGCAGCACGTGTCGGGTGGACACAGCCATCATCCAGAGGAGACTGCCTGTATTACTCAAGTACCTTAACTCAGACACGGAGCGACAGCTGCAAGCACTTTACGCACTTCAGGCCCTGATCGTCACGCTCGATCAGCCCCCGAGTACGTACACACACACACACACACACACACACACACACACACACACACACACACACACACACACACACACACACACACACACACACACACACACACACACACACACACACACACACACACACACACACACACACACACACACACACACACACACACACACACACACACACACACACTGCAGAAGACCCACTATCCACACCCTGGATATCTGGTTGACCTGCAGGTTAATTATGTTTACATGCAGTACGGTGTGTTGTTTTGTTACTGCTGTACAGCTACAACTCTGCTACATGAGTTGATCTAACAGATGCCAGGAAAGTAGTCATTCAGTTGTCTTACTTTCTCTCTCCTGTTTCTGTCTCTTGCTGCCTCTCTCCCCTCCTCTGAACCCTCCACCCCCCCCCCCCCCCCCCCCCACTATCTTCCATCTCTCCCGTCGCTGTCACTTTATCCCTCTCTCCATGCCCTTTTCGCCGTCTGTCTGTCTGTCTGTCTACTCTCTCTCTGTCTCTGTCTCTCTATGTCTCTCGCCCCTGGCAGACCTCCTGCGGATGTTCTTCGACTGTCTGTACGACGAGGACGTGATCTCCGAGGACGCCTTCTACCGCTGGGAGTCCAGCACCGACCCGGCCGAGCAGCAGGGCAAGGGCGTGGCGCTCAAGTCCGTCACGGCCTTCTTCACCTGGCTGCGCGAGGCCGAGGAGGAGTCAGAGGACAATTGACGAGGAGCGCTCCTCGCTCCCCTCCTCCTCCTTCTCCCCCCACCCCTCCCCACCCCCACCAAGCCCAGGAAATAAACTAAAAGAACCACAGAACCCTCGCAAGACGAACAGACGTTCTTTGCGGGCTCGGGTCAGCGTGACACATTTACGGCTGAGACAAAAATGTGTTCTCCTTTTTATTTGTTTTTATTTTTTCCATTGTTGCCCTCCCTCCCTTCCTCTCCCCCCGCGCGCGGTACGGTTCCTCAACATGCCGCCATCTTGGATTTTGGATTCGAAAACGGCAGAAGCACTAAATACCTGTATTATACATAGAAAATATTTTTGTTTTAAATTTTAAAACTTACTTTTTTTCTTTCTTTTGTTACTTTTTAAAGAAGAGACTTACAAAAAAAGACACATAGGCTCTGGACTCTTTAATTTATTATTTTTTTAAAAGGACTGCGAATATGGAATTTTATTTAACATTTGCAGATGCTCACGGAAGAGGCACCGGCCACCGTAGAAATAACAAACATATGATTATTAATGATTATAATAACAGAAATAAGTGTGGAAACAGAAACCCTCGGATACGGGGTTTGGAAATATTTGGTTTTTGAGAAAGAGAGAAACACCCACACACCCACAGACACACAGGGTAAAACTAATGTCATTGTGGACCGAAGGGGGTGCAGAGGGACATGAGTGGACACACGCGCTGAGCAGTGCGTGTGACGTGCGCACACACACAGGTGTGCGTGTGACGTGCGCACACACACAGGTGTGCGTGTGACGTGCGGGCACACACAGGTGTGCGTGTGGCAATATGAGCTTCAACATGGTTACCGCGGGGGTATCCAGGAAGTGTTTGGCTTGCTCCATGTGATCTGTACTGTACATAACCCCGTCCCTCCTCCCCATCCAATCAGAGCTCACGGAATGCATTTGCCAAAACAAACGCCAGCTTGTCCACTCACGGAACTCTGGAGCGACGACGCCCGAGTTCCAATGCGACGGCATCCCCAACCGACCAATGGAAACGCCCGGATGATTGCTATGATGAGCATAATGCAAGTTTAAGCGACCACAACGAGAAACAACAGAAGCAAAAGCTGGGGTTGCAGAACATGAAGTGCTTGTAAAACTTCAGACCTACAGATTAAAATGCTTGTAAATACATTAAAGAGAAAAAAGGTATTTAAAAAAACAAAACAAAAGGCTGCTCATTCCTGTGATGGTTATTTTCTGGGAGTTTGGACTTTGTGGATGTGTGTGGGGTGCATTGGGTTTGTACTGTTGTGAGGTTATCTGCCGGATCTTTTGAATCCTGGAGCTAACCGTATGCTACTTCTAGCCTCCAGGGCTGTAAGGCCATGTTGCTTCTGGGGGTTATTGTGGTTCAAAGCCCACAGGAAACGTGTGTTCAGGGATCTGAGACTGACTGGGTTAAGTAAGGCCTTGTTGGCACTAGGCATGCGCCTAGAGTTGGGTCAATAATTTCCTTGTGTGAACAAAAGTGTGAATTTCAACATTTCTTCCTTCCCTGAATCTAGCTGTGAATCTGGCTTGGTAAATGCATAAGCACGGCCATGCCAAGATGGTCCTGGCAAGAGACCTGATGAGCCAATTTGGCCAAGCATTTTCATTGCGTATGCCTTAACTTTTAATTTATACATTTAACGATATGCTTTTATGTTCACTTTCAACGTTAAGCTCTGTACAAATGATCAACCTTCCCTTGTGTTGGAAGCTAACAGGATCCTTGATAACAATAGTTCAAATGATAGGAAAAGAAGGCAACGTCAGCACTGTTTGGTTTATATTAGATGGCTGAAGAGTAGACCGCTGTTTGAGCACTGTTTCATTGTGTGACATTTCTTTATGGCCATCTAGTGGTAAAATCCCATAATTGCACTCTATAGTTGGAGCACTTCTTGCATTCGCTTTAATCTTTTTCATTTTGTAATCTAATGAACAATTACAAACAACATATATGCAGGCTTAAAATGTATTATTAATTACTACACACTGTAATGGGTTACACACTGTAAACAAACGCCAATGTAGAAAAACAAAAAAGCCAAAGGACAATTCCTCCAAATAATCCTGAGGAACATTTAACAGGTTTTGTACTTCCATTTTAGTTCCACGCTTGCAATGACAATAAACCCCGACCAATCAGGTGTCAGGATGAAGTACAACAGCGGCGACGTGATTGGACGACACTACGTGTCCGTTCTGCCAGGGGGAAGAGCGCTGCAATTGTGATTTCCAAATAAAGGACTGCAGAATTAGACTGAAGTATTACTTTTCTCTGCAAAACTCAAGGTAAGTTTTTGGCATAAACATTTTATTGTACAGATAAATCAACCCAAAATGGGGTTCAAGTTTGATTTTAGGGGTTTTATTCGCTTTGCTCGACGCCATTACTGTATGTATGAAGTAATGAACAAAATGGCGATTTTTTTTTTTTTTTGCAAGATTATCGTTCTCCGTTATTTTGGGCCTGATTGTTGAGTTTCAGTTACTTTTTAGGTCAAACATTCCTCGTTTAAACCTTTAGTATGGCATGCATAACATTAGATGCATGCACACTCCCATCTCCTGGAAGCTTTCGCAAGCCACCGATGTCGGCGATGATGCGTTCGCCCTAATGAATGACGATTTGTTGTCTTGCTGCAAAACACAACCATGTCATGTGTTTGTGTCGTTCTGTCTCTCTGTCTGTCTTTCTGTCTTCCCAAATGCATATGAACATTAGACCCCTCACCCTTCAAAAATAGCACTATAATGTAACTGGCTGTTTATGCCTTCATCCAGGTCATAAAGTGTGATGCCTATCCGCCGATCGGCAGCAACTCCACCCCAGGACAAGGCACCCTCCCCGGCCCCGCAGGAAGGTGAGGAGCCCCACGCAGGTACTGGCAGAGGCCTCAGACTGTTTCACTGCTCAACTTTAAGTATGAACCCCTTCCACCTTTTGCTAGAGATTGACTAGAATTGACACACATTATAGAAACGCACACTATAACATTATTAACTTTTTGTCTTTGTAAATGTGTTCCCAGAGCCATCTGAGGATTCGCCCACAGTAATGGAGGACGAGGAGGGGGCGACCGACTCCCCTGTCCCAGCAGAGGAAGAAGGGGAGGTGGGAGCGTCCACCAAGACCAACGGAGAGGGAGGTGGAGAAGAACTAGGCTGTGGTGAAGTGAAGACGGAAGTGGATGCGGCGAACGAAGGGTTAGTTGGAGCCCGACAGTGAGTGATTGTAACCTGGACAAAAAATCGCTGCGATATTTCACTTTGATATCACTTTTATCCGTTAGATTATCCCTGCCTCCGCTGGATAACACGGCTCTTCTTGTCATTGTTGCGCTTGTCAATGCGCAATTATTTTTGCAAGATGTCTTCCTAACACACGACACGTGCCCATATTCTTCTCCTCCCTGCCGATGTCCACCGTCTGGGAGGGCTGACTTGCGCCGCAAGATAACGCACACTTTGTGTGCGCGTGTGACGCAACATGTTTTCGGACACACCACAACACTCAGAAGTGCTAGCATGCTGATTCCAGTAGCAATCCACTAATGTGGGGTTACGCTCATTCAGAGATCTCATCAGACCTATAATTGGTGTACGCAGGCTTTATTGGGTCCATTGTTAAAGATCTCTCAAACGTCTCCCTTGGGTCTGCCATTGGCGCAAGACACTGAGCTCTGAGAAACCCCTCTGATGTTTTGATGAGCTCAACTCCTGCCATCTGGAAGACAGCATGAGACACTCAGAAGTTTGCACAAGGATGATAAAACTAGGTGACAAGTTACACGCTCTGTTTTTGACGATGGTGGCTGGAATGTCCAGAGGTTTGGATGACAATATATTGATCATAACTTTTACTGTATTTTTAAAAAACCAATCGAAAGCAAAGGCTTCTACACATGGTGATG
This sequence comes from Lota lota, assembly GCA_026745465.1. NCBI lineage: Eukaryota > Metazoa > Chordata > Actinopteri > Gadiformes > Lotidae > Lota > Lota lota. The sequence continues at coordinate 2,088,587 of JACYXH010000077.1, read as the reverse complement.
TTCTGGTAAAATGCTCCTTCTCCTCTCTTCCTATATAGACCATAACATGAGCACTGATTTTCAGTGGAAATGCGGAGTAAATGCAGGCTCTGGTCTGTCGCATTTCAGCTAGTCGGCCTACCACTGTCGCGTTAAAGACGGGGATGTTTTGACATTTTCAGGCATGCTAGGCCCACGGTGGCAAACGGAGACTCGGCATGCCAGGACTGCGCCGAAGGACAGTGCGCCACACACTGCTTTGTTCTCCTTAAAAGGTGAGGGTACGCTAGAGATAAGAGTGGTGTCATCACAGTGAAATATCGCTTGCAACAGCCAAACCCCACTGCCCCTCATTTTGTTCTCCCTCCTCCTCCTCATTCCTCTGGGACGCCCAGGATTAAGGACGGAGGCAAGCTGGGAAGGGCTAAGGTGAAGAAGTTGAAGAGGACCATCCCTCCGTGGGCGTCCATCTCGGCCAACAAGAAGATGGCGGTGGCGAGCGGCTTCGCCCGAGCTACACCCAAGGTGGATGAGGTTCTCCTGGAAGCTGTGAAGGTACACCTTTTTATTCGAGTTCAACAATACATGTTTAAAAACAAAGCGTAACGCATTGTGTTTTATAAAATATTGTATTATTATAAAATGAACCTACTTTGCTGCCTTATTACGACACGATATGCAGAATTTTCTAATAAGAACTGCGGCGGTGAAAACAGACTGATGGATTTAACCCTCAACCAGTAGTGAAGACTTATGCTTATGCTCCGTCCTTTCACAGCAATATCCTATGTATTTAGAGGATTAAATTATAATACACTTTTTAATCCAAGTGTGAAATAGTGTTCAGTAAGCACCGTACTAACGCATATACACTGACAATGTATGCGCATAAAAAACGGGAAATATGATTTTAATTGTTATACATTTTCGTATTGCAATGTTGTTACTTTATTTAATAAATAAAATAAAAATGTCTGGCCAAGATGGCCGTCAAGATTGATGTTTACCGGCCAAATATAATTATAGTCGCCAATGGCCGGTAATTGCCGGCTTATGGAAACCCTGCCCTATTACCCTGATTAGTATTTTGAAAGTTGTACTCCTGACCGGAGTAAAATTGTGTCTTTTTATAATTGTAGTTACTCCAGGGGACGTGCTTGCCCTGTGCAGAGGGATATACAATGACAGGCACTAGCCTACCCCACCACATGGCACTAGTTGGGCTCTTGCTTTGGCAGAGCTAAGTACATGCCCAGCGCTCTCAGCTGCAATAATACCTCAGTGCATATATGAAAAGAGGGCTAAAACCAGGATTAATATTGGCGAATTTGAGAAGTGGAGACAAATGAAGAACGGTCGCAGCTGAGGTTAACACTACTCCAGCATGTCGCCTTTGGCTGCTGGTTGTTGTTGAGTGAGTGCTGGTGTCAGTGGGATGGGCAGCGTAAAGACAAAAAGCGGTTTCAATGTTATTGTTTAGAAAAGTTTGAAGAGTAAATGCTAGCATCCGACTTTGAAGCGCGTTTGGATTCAAACACCCCTAGCCACTGCCCAGTACCTGAGGGGGAGATCTCCATATTTAATGGCTTGAACATTATCAATAACAAACGGTAGGAATACCATTTTGCTCAGAATCAGCTGTTTAAGTCCAGGTGCCTGGATATTATTATTTTTTATTATAAAATCAGTACCCTGTTTAAGACTTCATGTTTCTCCTTCTGTAGTCTAGCAGTGAACGCGCGGGGATGTCGTACATGTCCATCTTGAAATACATCACGAAGAAATACCCGAGTCTGGAGCTGGACAAGAGGAAATATCTAATCAAAAAGGCCTTGAAAAAACACCTGGAGAAGGGGCACCATCAAACAGGTGAGGCTCCTGCAACCAACACAACCAAACAAGAGGCTCCACAGCATTGAAAAACAAAAAAGCTAAATCCTAGTTTAGGTATATAAATAGTGGTCACACTAGAATAAACCCTGCTTATCAAAACCATTCCTAGTGGTGATGTTCACTATGAAGCCTAACACACACGGTTCATATTTGTAGCACGACCCATAAACAAAGAACTATAGTAATTTTGTTCTAACAGAGCAAAGCACGCAAATGTAGCGGGCTGTTTTTCTTTCGCTCGCTTCATATAGCATCTGTCTTGACACAGCCATGTGCTTTTCGGCTTAACAGGATTTTGGAAGTGTTGGGCTACGCTACAGCTCTATGTTTGAGAAATACGTGAAGACAATAATCGTTCATCCACTAACTCTTTGCCCTGTGTTTATGTTTTTTTCTTCTTTTTTTTTTTTCTCTTAAGCTCAAGGGGAAGGGTCTCGCAGGCAGCTTTGCGGCACAAAAGCAGCCAGCAAACAAGGTTCGTCCCAGTAGAGCAGGGTGACCATGCAGCTGACCACTGGCCCACCTGTTGGCCCACCTTCTCCTGTGTGTTGCTTCTATGATGTTTATAATGCCGTCCAAAGGCTAACCGCTGTAACTAAATATTTTGTCGAAATTAAGTTATAACTAAGAAATTATCTGTAAAATTCATCTGTTTTATCTTGTGAAAAGTTTCAGACTTCCATTTTGCTTTGTGTTTCATTAGTGCAATATCACTAATATACCTATAACCCATTTGGCTGGCCAGTTAAATCACTTTAAAGCCCTTTTTCTCAGTTTTACCCTTTGCGTAGTTACTGCAGTCAGGCTTTATAGGGCGGTATAGTTTGCCATTGTCGTGGCCTTGTGAGGCACAAGCTAGAAAGACTGCCCCTTTCCAGAAAACGTTTCCATTGAAGACACGTGGCTGCTGCTAAATACATAGTTAACCCTTTACGTACAGCTTCTGTCTTTACTCTTGGTTGCTGTGCCCAGTCTAGCTCAACTATGGCCCTGCCCATGCTAAGAACACACACACTTGCGGTGTTATTAGACTCTTTGAATAAAGCCGCCGTCGTCCACAAAATCGTGTGTGTGTGTGTGTCCGGTAGAAATCGCCAGCGGTGAAGAGCGAGCCGCTCGGGGACGCCCTGCCCCTCATCATCACCCGGCTGTGTGAGCCCAAAGAGGCGTCCTACATCCTCATCAAGAAGTACCTGGAGCAGCACTTCCCCCACCTCCACATCGACAACAGGTAGGACTCCGGGGGGCTAGGTCAGGTGACCTGGAGTTAGGCACGGCACCGCAGTCCAGTGTATGTGTCAAATAGAAGTTGTGTTGTTTTCTTTGTTGCACAAATTAAAATATAATTTTATAATTATAAAAGGCATGACCTTTTGAAGACTATTTTAAACACTAAAGTATCGTCTCATTAAGGACACCCAGGTTCCCTGTATTGATTTGTGTGTGTGTGTTGTCCGTAGGCCCGACCTTCTGAAGTCTGCATTAGTCCGGGCCGTGGACAAGGGTCACCTGGAGCGGATCACTGGGAAGGGAGCCAGCGGAACCTTCCAGGTAAGCATCCCGCTGGAATCCGGGTCAATAGGTCCACATGTTGAGCGCCATTATTATCTCTTTAGGGACAATTGAAATTTATGTCAAAAGATGTTGTAGCTGAGACTTGGATTGTTAAAACGTAAGGAGTAGTAAGGTCTGCACCTGATTGTCACATGACAATGCAGTCCATTTGATCTGGAAAGAAGACGCTTGAATCCCAGGTCTAAGATCTGTGTCCGTCGGTCTGTCCCGTAGCTGAAGCGTACGGGGGACAAGGTGCTGCTGGCCGGCGGGCCCCTGGAGGACGCCATCAGCGCCGCCATCATCGCCATGAACGAGCCCAAGACGTGCAGCACGGCCACGCTACGCAAATACCTTTGCCTCGCCAACCAGGCCAGCACCGAGACACGCATAGGTGGGGCCTCTCTCGCTCGATCCACACTAGGACGCTTTATTTGTTTATCTTTTAAGCGGCACCCAACTGTTGAAACGCACAAGATTATAAAAGCACTGAAACTGGAAGAAAAAAAATATACGAAACAAAAAACAAGAATAAATTATGCTTGAACTTTAGTTACTTTTTTGTAATTTATTATTAGTGTTAGTTTTCTGAATAATAAAATTATTAAACCTATGTGAATGTGTGCTGTAGTTTCTCTACTGAGGAAGACCCTGACCAAGTGTAAGATGCTGGGCTGGATGGACCAGATCACTGGGAGCGGACTCAACGGGACCTACCGGCTGGCCTTCCCCTACTATCCCAGGTACGTTGAACCACTTTCCCCCACCGGCCCAGGTACATAGAACCCCCTTCCCCTGCTAGCCCGGGTACATAGAACCCCCTTCCCCTGCTAGCCCGGGTACATAGAACCCCCTTCCCCTGCTAGCCCGGGTACATAGAACCCCCTTCCCCTGCTAGCCCGGGTACATAAAACCCCCTTCCCCTGCTAGCCCGGGTACATAGAACCCCCTTCCCCTGCTAGCCCGGGTACATAGAACCCCCTTCCCCTGCTAGCCCGGGTACATAGAACCCCCTTCCCCTACTAGCCCAGGTAGATTGTTTGTCAGTAGCAGGGTGGTTCTAAACTGAAGCCTCCCCACCAACTGACCCACATGAATGTCCCGGGATACATACCGGCACCATGCTGTCCCGTGGTCCTGGATGCGAGTCGCCTGATGGGTTTTCTGTTCTTGTTGTAGTCCAGAGGTGCTGTTCCCGGACCGCGTCATCGCACCGCCGAAGAAGAAAACCCCACAGCGGACCGCAGACACTACAGATGAGGAGTCCGAGGAGGAGTCCGAGCAGGAGGAGTCAGAGGAGGAGGAGTCTGACGACGAACCTCCTCCCCCGAAGAGGTCAGTTTGGTGACAGCCGATCTGAGATGGAATCCTACAAGATTTCACAGAACTTTTATGAGTCTGAAATTGGTCTGTTTGGTTTGACATGATGGAGCCAGTGACAGTTGAAAAATTACTTTCTATTTTACATTTAACGCGTTCTTCTTCGTGGCTTGTTTCGCTGTTAGTGATAGCTTTACATAGGAGTTTCAGTTCTTATTAGCCCCTAAAATAACATTTTCTTCCCCAGGAAAGCGAGCAAGAGGCCCGCCCCCAAGTCTCGCCGGCCGCCGCCCAGCAAGAAGCCTCGCAGCGCCAGCCAATCAAAAGCCAGGGGCAGGAGACCCGCCCCCGTCAAGAAACAGTCGACTCCCGCCAAGAAAACCCCTGCGCCGGCTCCTGCCAAGAAACCCACGGCCGCCTCCAAGAAGGCCACGCCGGCTAAAGCCGCGCCACCAGCCAAAGCCACGCCCGTGAAGCGAGCAGCGCCCGCTAAGAGGCCAAAGACGCCGGCAGTGAAGAAACTCAGCGCCCGGAGCTCCAAAGCAGCCACGCCCCAGAAGTCCTCCCCCAAAAAGACGCCGGTCAGGAAGGAGGTGAAGACCAAGCCCACCGCCCGCAAATCCCTGAGGGCAAAGAAATGAACATGGCCGCTGGCGTGGAGGAGAGGGGCAGCTAACACAGGCCTTATCCTCGGGATCCCATCATTCTTTTTTCTCCCTTTTTGGGGGGGGGGCAGGGGGTGGGCTTGTCTTTTTATTTTTGTTGGGGGGGGGGGGGGGTAGGATGAGTGATTTTCTTTCATATTTGGTTAAAGTGTGGTTATTGTACATTGAGAGTAACTGAATTTTAACTGACCCTTTTTTATTTTTCAACGGCGTGTGCAGAGACAGTTGTGAGTTTCTCCAGGTACTTGGACGCGAGGTTCCGTTCATCGTGCACACTTCTTGGCAGTATACATCCCTCATATATGAAAACAGCAAGACCATGGGAATTAAAATAGTGATTTTGAGTTAAAACGAATTTGGACATATATAATTTATATACATATTTTAAGATGCTCGTACTGAAATTAATGTTTTCTTTCCCCTTTCTTTTTTTTCCTCGAGTGCACGGCAGTATTTTGGGTTTGTTTTTAGGTTCAGATGGAAATCTATTAGGGAATAATTAAACTGAAAAGTTTTGAATGACAAACTTCGCAGTTAAGGGTGGCGCAACCACGCGCTGCTTAGTATTAATTTGTAAGACTAGAAACCATTAATTGTAAAAAAAATTAAAAAATTCATGTCTAACAGGTTTTGTTGCTTAAATAAGCTCTAGATCCGTTGCCACAAGCTGTGTGAATTGTGTGTCGTGAATAACAGGATAATAGCCCATACATACCCTGCATGCATATACTTTATTGTTAAGGTTTTTTTCCAGGTCATTAATAAAAATGACTATATTTGTAATCGACTGCTTTTTTTTTTTTTTGTGATTTCATTTAAAACTCGCTCTGTTCCCAATAGACAAGCAAAGAGGACATAACCAAATGGGGGAGCAGGATAGTCTAGTGGCACGGGTGTTCCACACAACCCAAAAGGTTCTATAATGGATCAAGCCCACCGCCCGTTTAAAGAACCGAGGGCAACGACACACGCTAACCCGCACGTTCTCATGTCAAATGAAAGCCACGCCCTCTCCCACCTGAACCGCGACAGGTATGCGCCGGCATGTGGGCGTGGCTTTCAACGTGTGAAAGGTTGTGAAATAGTTCAGGAATAAGAGCCTCCCTTCAGGGTAGGTAACGAAAGTAATCGGCGGTGGTGTGCAGCGTCTCCGTTTTAAAGTGAGTCTTATTTGGTTTAATGTAGCCATTGTGTTGTGTAGACATAACGGATATATAGTGTTAAATATTTAACAACGGCGAAATTAGCAAGTCCAAAGTGTAGTTCGCACGCGTTTCCTCAAGTTTGTCTTACCGAAGTAGTGCTAGTTTCAACCCGTCCTTTGGATCGTGGCTAAAAGTTGTCATATAGTCGTTAATAAGTGCATTGATCTAATCCAAAACGCATCAATTCGTGGTGAATATGTAGCCTAGTGGCTATGTAAGCATCTGCAGTGAAGTGTGTGGAACCGCTTAACTGTTTACAAAAATGCAGGAAATTGTCCCAATAGGAAGGCTTGTGCTTATGCTGATGTTATCCCTGTGATTTTTTTTTAAAGGCTGTATTAACCTGCTTTCCCAAGAAGGTTAATACAAATACCATGGATGATGCACCGATGAGGGAAGACGGTACAGTGACACGTTCAGCTGAGGTAAAGTTTACATTCCTTCAGCTCATGCAGTATTTTAACCTCCTCAATGATATTCAGCTTAATATCCCCTTTTTCTTCAAGTATGTCGGCTCATTTCCTGTTGAGGACCGCTGTTTGGATGAGCAGATTGAACACTTGAACCAACAGTTGAAAGCCCTGAAAGTAAGTCCCGAGTTTAAACACCTTTTTAAAGTGCTCTTAACTTATCAGGAGACATGATGACTAATGCTTTCCCGGTCCACAACCAGACATGCAAAATAAGGAGGGTGGTCTCCCTCAAGTTTTCAATCAAAGGTGTCAAGATGTACAACGAAGACGAGACGGTAAGAACAATCATGAGGACGGTCTACCGCTTTTGTTCCCCTCTTTCTAACGAGTAGTGTGGATGAATTGGGATGTTGTCATCCTTGTCTGTAGAACGTCCTGATGGCTCATGCCCTACGCAGAGTCTCGCTTTCCACCGCACGCCCCTCTGACTCACAGTTCGCCTTCGTCTCCCACAACCCGGGAAGTGCCAATGCTCAACTTTATTGCCACCTGTTCAAGGCCCGGCACGCCAGAGCAGTAAGAACCCCATCATTATCTTTCATCCCAGAGTCTCTCTCTCTCTCTCTCTCTCTCTCTCTCTCTCTCTCTCTCTCTCTCTCTCTCTCTCTCTCTCTCTCTCTCTCTCTCTCTCTCTCTCTCTCTCTCTCTCTCTCTCTCTCTCTCTCTCTCTCTCTCTCTCTCTCTCTCTCTCTCTATATATAGATATTCAGCATATAGACTGTTCATGTAATTTTATTTTAAGCATTGCTGTTGTTTTTGATAAGGAATTTAAAGTATGGCAAGTGAGGACAAGCCAAGTTTGCTCGGTGTGTTCTTTTCATTTATGTTTGATTATTATTCAGAATGAATCACTAGAGTTCTGTCAATGTTTTGCCTTCTTTTTGCCTTTGTTCTTATCTTAAGAGCGGGGGATACCTCCAGATCTTATCAATAGTCAAACAAAACAAATCTACACTTAAATTGTTGTTCTGACCAAAAGCGTTGACTCAGTACGTTCATGTCTGTGGTCGCTCTTCTCCTCTCCCAGGCCCAGGTCCTGAACCTGCTGCTCTGCCGCTGTTTCCAGCTCTTGTACCTGGAGAAACATCCGGAAGAGGCATCTGAGGATTCCATCGGGCCCCTGCCCCGTCGTAATCCCTCTTTGCTCAACCACGGCTTCCCGCTCAGTGTCAGCGCCCTGGTCTCCTTCAGAAGGGCCCCCTTCCTGGGACTGTTCCCAGGGGCCAAGGTCAGGATGTAAACCCTCCTTCTTGTGTAACAATCTTCATGTTCTGGCTCTTTTTAGTCCAAGAACACCAGGGGATGGAAACAGTTGGTGTCCTATGAATAACCTTGATAATGAATCTTAGTTTAAACTTAAACCTGTGCTATGTGCATCTTTTCACAACAGGCATCACAATTAGATGAAGAGACATAAAGTACCTGGGTGTATTGAGCTGTGCATGGATGGGGGTCATATCCTTTAGACAGTATTTGAAATGATTTGATACCAGAGTGATGGCTGAATGAAAAACTGCTGATAATGGTTTTAAACAAACTGCAGTGTAGAGCGCTGCAGCCAAAGGGTGACATGGCAATGGTTTAGGCAAATGCAAGTCAAATGGAAGCCAAAGAAAATGTTGAATTAATGTCTGATCTTCTCTAGTCGCGGTCAAATACCTGTGTGAAGAAGCTGGGCTGCCCTGAGGAGGTCTTCACCGCCTCGTCTTCGCTGGTGCGCAAGAAGGCCATCCGCAACAAGGGCCTTCGCTCCGGGGCCTACCGCTCCTTCACCTTCACGCCGCTCAAACAGCGTCACGCGCACCAGCGACTCTCCTCGTTGCAAGGTGGGCCCACGGTGCAAAGCGTGCTTTCCAGGGTCAAACAGTGGATGAGGTAAGGTAGAGAAAGTGTCAAATGCGCTGTTTGGTGCTGGGATGTCACTGGCTATGCCCTCTGTCCTGGTGGGACCTTCACAGTGGTGGGATGCTCAAGGTAGGCTTCTTCTTCGGTGTTGGGGGGGGGGGGGGGTTAAAGGGTTTAGTCAATAGAGTTCCTTAGGGTAGGCTTGAGTAGCTGTGGGTGTTAGTCAGTGGTTGGTTTTTCCAGGATAAGACTCTTCAGTGTTATGGGGGAAGGGTTCAGTCAATGGACTTCCTTACGGTAGGCTTGAGTATCTCTGGGAGTTCGTCACTGGTGGGTTCCTAAAGGTAGGATTCTTCAGTGTTGGGGGAAGGGTTAGCCAATGGAGGCCTCAAGGTATAGGATTGAGGACCTTTAGGGGGTTAGTCAGTTGTGGGTCCCTCAAGGCAAACTTCAATGTTTGGGAAAAGGTTACGCAATAGACTTCTCCAAGGTAGGCTGCTTTTGTGGCTGGGGAAAGATTTAGTCAATGCCTTTCCCTCAAGGTAGGCCTTTTCAGTAGCTGGGGAAATATTTAGTCAATGACTTTCCCTCAAGGTAGGCCTCTTCAGTAGCTGGGGAAAGATTTAGTCAATGACTTGTCCTCAAGGTAGGCCTCTTCAGTAGCTGGGGAAAGAATTAGTCAATGACTTGTCCTCAAGGTAGGCTTCCTCAGAGGCGAGTGAGTCAATGCAGTTCCTCAAGGGGGGGCTTCTTCTGTGGCTTGGGAAGAGTAAGTCAATGGAGATTTCAACTCACATGGTTTAAATAAAGTCTTCGCTCTCACTGTTTTATTTCCCTCTGCGACTGGTATGAAGAACACATCTTATGGGTCTCCTTATGTTGTTAAATATTCACTCATGGCTTTGATCATTGGCATTGTTCTGGGGGATCTCTCTTGAATATTACCTACAGCACCTTTTAATGAGAATGAGACGTTTAGATCCCAATCCAGGACACCTTTTGGAGTTGGATTGATTTCAATACATTTCTCCTCGTTTATATTAACACCAGGAGAGGAGAAGGACCCATCACCAGCGAAGAACGCTCACACCACCAACTTGGCCCAAACAGAAGAAGCCTTGGCCGAAGCAGTGTGGTGTTGGGCTGGAATCACACCGTGAGTTGGGCCTTATCCATCTGCACCGGCTATGAATTTTGAAGCTTGTCCTTTTTAGTAATTTTTACAAATGTAGTTACTATTAATAAAGTAACTAGAAAGTTACCAGTTACCTGTTGCTGGTAGCGAGTAAGTGGTCAGTCACTCAACTATTATCTCGAAAATAGCGGCTAGTGCAACTGTTGATTTTGAATTGCTGCATTGCGATGCTTCTTACATAAACACTATATCAAATTATATCATGTGACAAATGTGAGCCAATCAGTTCTCGCTGCTGTTCCTTCAGTTTAGTGTTTGGTTCCACTTTTTTTTTTAAAGGTTCTGCTAATCAAATGCACAAACAAAGTTTGTGTATTCAACTCAAATAAAAGGAAACTACTTAAACCCAAAGCTTATGTATGAAACACATTTTAAATACACACACAAAAGGGGTGACACTGTTTTCGAATGGGGATTATTTTATATTAATGGCCTAATGTTTTGCGGTGGCCTGATGACTACTGTTGTGATTTCAACCTTCTGTCGGGTTTTCCAGTGACGCCAGCTTGGCCCTGCTGGAGGAGGACGTGCTGGGCTCCTACCTCCTCTGTCCCCACCCTAAGAAGCCCAGCTGTGGCTCCCTCCTCATCCGCCTGCCCTCTGGCCTGGGCACCTACCTCATAGAAAACACCTGCAACAACATGTTCCACCTGGAGGTAACCCCGCTCTGACACCGCAAGGGCTTACTATTTATTATTCAGTAGTTGAGGAGATGCTTTCATCCAAAGTGACTGAGTGTATTCTGAGTACTTGTCATTAAGGAGCAGGTAAGGCAGCGATAAGGGCGTCTTTCTCAAAGTGGCTTACAGTATGACATTGTGGATCGAACCCAGTACTTTTGGGCTGGGAGTCCAACACCCATAGCCACTACACTGTACTATCATTCCCTTGATAGTCTTTTACACAGCCGCACCCTGAAACCACCCACTAAACGGTTAAGTTGAGTTGGTGTTCACATGGGATTATCCATTCATGTGATTTGATTCAAGATGTTGCCCCAAACCTCCAAATAAATAAATAAATACTTGAATTGATATAGGCCTTTACACCTTTTTTTTCGTCCTTCTGCATTTCTGTCTACATTTAAACTATTTAAATTCATAATTCAGAACTCCACAATTATATGATTGTAAATCTTAAGTTCTCCTCACACTGTGTTGTCTTTGTGCGTTGTCTCTTTGCCTTGTTGGCGCTAGAAATGCAAGAGTGAGTTTATTTCCTTTGCGGTGCTGATTGAGCACTACACACTGATCCGGGAGGAGCTGCCCTGCCCGCTGAGCTGTGCCCGGGTCAACCACTGCTACGAGTGGGAGGAGGAGCGTGCCAGTGGACCCCTATCCAATGCCACCTCTGCGCTACGCAAGAGCTTCAAGGGGAACACCAGCAGAAAAGCCTCCCCCAGAAGAAAAAGGCTTTGAAATCGCTGGGGGGGGGGGGGGAGCTCTGCATTTTAAGATTTCTTCGGAAATCGCCAAACCAAGTATTTTTGTTATTATTTTAATAGAAAAGATAGTTGCGTACTTTTGAAAGCTTTGTAACTATGGATTTTAAGATCCTTGAAAAAAAGGATGAATTTTAAGATCCATTTAAAAAAAAAAAAGCTTCTTAAAGTCCTTTAAAAGCCCTCAGACTACGAATTTTAAATCCTTGGAAAAACCCTCAGACTGAATTATATAATTTAGAATTGTAAAGGATTTTCAAATCCTTTGAAACCATTTCGAAAACTGGAGTGATTGTGCTGCAATTCCATGATACTATAAGTACCACACTTATGTAGGCCTAATTATTTTATTTTTATGGCAATCTTATTGCTTCACTTTTTTTTTGACATATTTGAGATTTCATGGAGTCTGAACCAAACTGCACTTTCTTGTCTCTTCTTGCTACTGTATTGGCACTTCTTTGTAGCCCTATAGTTTTAAGTGATTTTGTAGACATCTCACGTTTTAAAGATGTTTTTATATCTTGTATGTATATTTTTGTAAAATGTTATAGGTTTGATAAGTGTCTTAACAGTTAAAATAGTTGTAAGAATGTGATGTTATGAATGTGTGTACTAATTTTCTGTTGACAATGCCCGGTATTTTATTTTATCCTATTTGCTTTACTCTGATCGTGAATATATTATGGATTTTTGGAGGAGACTGGTCATGTTTTTGTGTGATTCTCTTGAATATAGGTTACATAATTACAAGTAGGCCCCTATGTATATCATATCACAGAAGGCTTAATCATTATTGGGCTACATTACAACGTATGGTCTATTTAGACATTACATATACATTATATTTTATTTATAAATCGTTTATTTACGATATGTATCGTATATAAAGTTTTATTTATATAAATATAGCAGGAAATATAAAGGTTTTGACCTCACTTTACCCTCACCAACATGGCTTACCTAAAGCGCAATACATTATTGTACACGTCACACGTGTTAACGGTTGCTATGCAACATCAATGCCATGGGAGGAAAAGTGAAGGCAAGGATTGTCGTTCTCAAAAGTCTGTTCGTTTGTTAACTGCTCTCCAACAGCATTTACCTTCACGTTTAATTTTTGAATCGAAAATGCATGTCACGACACGAGATCAGGATTTACTGTCGCTACTCTAAAGCGACGCACTGGCGGATGACAATCATGTGTGTCGCTTTCTGTAGTGTTCACGGATTCATCTGTGCAACATCTATCCGGAATCCTCGACTGTGGTTAAACTGATTAGGTGAGACATGGGGTCTGAAGCGGTGAAGGTGGTGGTCCGCTGCAGACCGCTGAACGGCCGGGAGAAGGCGCTCGGCTGCAGGATGGTCGTGTCCATGGACGTCGAGCACGGCCAGTGTTTCATTCAGAAGCCCGGGGCCACGGACGAGCCCCCGAAACAGTTCACTTTTGACGGCACCTACTTCATGGAGCAAACAACCGAGGAGATGTACAACGAAATTGCCTATCCTTTGGTTGAGGTGGGTCTTTCTAGTCCCTTCCTATTTATTTTATGGAATAAGGTACTGGGCAGTAACACAAAGCCTACACGCATAGGTCATGGGACACCTTTAATTGTGAATTTGAAACTGAATAGGACCTGTTGCAGTCTAGTAGGCTAAGCTTGGTTTCCATAATGCCTTACTGTAAACGAGCTCCCATCGTTGGCAAACTCATTATTTACTAAAGACACCATCCTGTTGTTTTGCAAAAATGTCAGTCAACAGAGCGAACTGGCCAGTTTATGAATCATCTGTAAAACTAGATAGGCCTATCTACTTTGGCAATGGGCATACTGCATTACATTTTATACTTAACCGGATTGTGTTGCATCTGAGAGAAATAAATATAGTTCCCCTCTTGGTCAACAGATATACTATTTAGGTTATTACTATTTAGCAGACAAGGGAACCTTTTGGCCAAAGTGAGTTGTTAGGAGGGAGGGCATCTTGCTAGAGACTAGGGAAGATCATTGGAGTTTTAACCCAGAACCTTTCGAGTCACCAACACCCCAATCTGGGAACCAAATGGGCTAAATCCTCGCAAAAAAACAACAACACCTGACCTATCGTGAGCTCTCTCTCTCTCTCTCTCTCTCTCTCTCTCTCTCTCTCTCTCTCTCTCTCTCTCTCTCTCTCTCTCTCTCTCTCTCTCTCTCTACCCCTGCGGTCCCCATGTGACCAGGGAGTGACGGAGGGCTACAACGGGACCATCTTTGCCTACGGTCAGACGGGGAGCGGGAAGTCCTTCACCATGCAGGGGGTGTCGGAGCCGGCCGCCCAGAAGGGGGTCACACCGCGTGCCTTTGACCACATCTTCGAGAGCATTCAGGTAGATAAAAGATGTCCTAACTTCAACATGTCGATGTGTTAGTATAGACACTGTGGTAGCCTACCACACAGTGGTTCCCAACCTTGGGGGTCGGGAACCCATTTGGGGTCACCTGAAACGCCTATGGGTTCACGGATGATTGCTTACTGGGCTTACTATTATTATTATTTTTTTATAATTAAGGTTTAAAAGGTGTCGTGAAGGCCCGGTATATAAAAACAGACAGAGCAGAGTACTACTAAGTGTGGTGTGATGATAGGGTTAAAACAATGCGTGGAAGCAGATGCAAATTGGAGTCTTTTCTTCGATGCTTTTCTGTTCTAGAAATAGGTCCATGGGCACAAAAGAGTTGGGAATCAGATATTGCCTATAGCATTACCACTTTGCAAAAGCATATGTATTATTTTTCTCAAGTTTCCATTTGTGTGTGTGTGCGTGTGTGTGTGGTCCACACTAGTGTGCAGAAAATGCCAAATTCTTAGTGAGGGTGTCATACCTGGAGATCTACAACGAGGAGGTCAGAGATCTTCTGGGCAGCGACCCCAAGCAGAAGATGGAGGTAACCCGCCAGTTGCAGAACCAAAAGGGTTTGAATCCCCAATGTCCAAAATCTAGGCATCCATGAGCATGATGCCTAGTCCAACCTGCTCCCTAATGACATGTTTAGTAAAACACATCATTTAGTATCTGTCCGTTTAATTTGATTGAGCGTAGCATATTTTCTTTGTGTGTGTGTGTGTGTGTGTGTGTGTTTGTGGGCGTGTGTGTGTGTGTGTTGGAGCACGTGTGGGTGTGGATGTGGATGTTTGTGTGTGTGCGTGTGTATGCATGTGTGTGTGTGTGTGTGTGTATTGGGGTGTGTGTGTGTGTGTGTGTGTGTGTGCACGTGGTTACCAACAACGACAGCTGAAGGAGCACCCGGAGCGGGGGGTGTACGTGCGTGAGCTCTCCCTGCTCACGGTGCACAGTGTGGGGGAGTGTGAGCGGGTGATGGAACAAGGGTGGAGGTGCCGCTCCGTCGGCTACACCCTGATGAACAAAGACTCCTCCCGCTCCCACTCCATATTCACCATCCACCTGGAGATCTGCAGCACAGGTGAGCTACACACACACACGCACACACACACACACACACACACACACACACACACACACACACACACACACACACACACACACACACACACCATTTTCACCATCCACCTGGAAGTCTTCAGCACAGGCAAGCTATACACACAAACACACACACACTCCATATTCACCATACACCTGGAGATTTGCGGCACAGATACACACACACACACACACACACACACACACACACTCCATACTCCCCATACAGGCCATCATCCAGCTCACGGTGATCGTGTGTGTGTGTGTGTGTGTGTGTGTGTGTGTGTGTGTGTTCACCCAGACGAGGAGGGCGTGGACCGGCTGCGGACGGGGAAGCTCAACCTGGTGGACCTGGCGGGCAGCGAGCGCCAGTCCAAGACGGGCGCCACGGGGGAACGCCTGCGCGAGGCCGCCAAGATCAACCTGTCCCTGTCGGCGCTGGGCAACGTGATCTCGGCGCTGGTGGACGGCCGCTCGCGCCACGTGCCGTACCGCGACTCCAAGCTGACGCGCCTGCTGCAGGACTCGCTGGGCGGCAACACGTGCACGCTCATGGTGGCGTGCCTGTCGCCCGCCGACAACAACTACGAGGAGAGCCTGAGCACGCTGCGCTACGCCGACCGCGCCAAGAGCATCCAGAACCGGCCGCGCGTCAACCAGGACCCCAAGGACGCCCTGCTGCTCCAGTACCGCCAGGAGATCAAGACGCTGCGGGCGCTGCTGGCCGGCGGCCAGCGCGGCCAACTCCTCTCCGGTGGGTTTCGGTTTCCGTGTTTGAATCTTTTGATTGTTTTATAGGGTGATTTAGAGGGGAGTGAAGAGAGAGAGGATTGGGTTGAAGGAGAGCGAGGGAGTGACGTGTCGCATTAGGACTGCAGGTCAGAGTCGAACCTGGGTCACTACAAGCTGCAGGTCAGAGTCGAACCTGGGTCACTACAAGCTGTAGGTCAGAATCGAACCTGGGTCACTACAAGCTGCAGGTCAGAGTCGAACCTGGGTCACTACAAGCTGTAGGTCAGAATCTAACCTGGGTCACTACACGCTGCAGGTCAGAGTCGAACCTGGGTCACTACACGCTGCAGGTCAGAGTCTAACCTGGGTCACTACAAGCTGTAGGTCAGAATCGAACCTGGGTCACTACACGCTGCAGGTCAGAGTCGAACCTGGGTCACTACAAGCTGCAGGTCAGAGTCGAACCTGGGTCACTACAAGCTGTAGGTCAGAATCGAACCTGGGTCACTACAAGCTGCAGGTCAGAGTCGAACCTGGGTCACTACACGCTGCAGGTCAGAGTCGAACCTGGGTCACTACACGCTGCAGGTCAGAGTCGAACCTGGGTCACTACACGCTGCAGGTCAGAGTCGAACCTGGGTCACTACAAGCTGTAGGTCAGAATCTAACCTGGGTCACTACACGCTGCAGGTCAGAGTCGAACCTGGGTCACTACACGCTGCAGGTCAGAATCTAACCTGGGTCACTACAAGCTGTAGGTCAGAATCGAACCTGGGTCACTACAAGCTGCAGGTCAGAGTCGAACCTGGGTCACTACACGCTGCAGGTCAGAGTCGAACCTGGGTCTCTACACGCTGTAGTACTGACCTTCTGGGTTTGGACAAGCAGGTGGAGCCACCGTGTTGCCAGGCAGCTCCGTGTTAAGAGAGGGAACGTTCGGTTGTGGCTTTGGTTATTAGAATAACAATGTTGTACTTTGTTAAAATCATATTTTTCTGCTTTGTTGTTTTTGTTTTCGTTACAATCCAATTCTCTGAATTTGTACGACGTCATTGGTTGGTCCCCAGCTGGGTTGTCTGGTCTGCTGTCTGAAGTCTCCACTGCAGAGCCAGTGAGGCTAGACTCCAGGACTGCAGACTCCAGGGCAACCGAGGCAGAGAAGGAAAAGATTAAACAGGTACCCAAGCCAACCCCTATACGACCACAGCCCCCTCCGGTCCAAACAAAGGCCTCTGCATCCCCCCAGTCAGAGAACCACTGTGTATTATTGAACCTTTATTTAATCAGCATGTATTCAACATTCATCAGTCTCATGGAGGTTGTGCAACTCTTTCGCAACAGAGACCGGATAGAAGCACAAACGGACAACAAAAACAAGAGAATACAGGCACATAACATGAGCAGTGATGACGGCAAGAATTCCAAATATGCAGCCGAGGCTACGCGGCAAAACAGTTACAAGTCACTGTCTTGTTTTCAATCAAGGCTTTCTTTCCAAAGCGAAACAAGCTCCTGCGGATTGGCCTCGTTTAGAAGGTCATTCCGGTGTGCGTTGCGTTGTGTGCAGGAGTATGAGGACAAGCTGAGTCGGCTGCAGGCGGAGTACAGCGCAGAGCAGCAGTCCAAAGCCCATCTCCAGGACGACATCGCCGCCCTCCGCAGGGCCTACGACGCCCAGCTGGCCAACCTGGCGAAGACCAGCGCCAGCAGGGGGCGCTCTGAGCCAACACATGGTAACAGTGGGATCTGTTATGTTTAAAGCGTAGGCAACCGTCACACAAGATTGCATTCACAACACTAATGTCATTAGCAATGTTATGAGATGTGATCTGTTTTTCACGATGAATATTGAGGCATTTAGCAGATGCTTATCCCCAAAGAAGCAGTTAGGGGTTAGGTATCTTGCTCAAGGGTACCGGTTTGACAACTGCCCTTTCCTCCCTTTTATATTGTTTATATGATAAGAATTGTGCTGTATTATTGAAATGAAAGGAGCCCTCCTTGCTGTTGACTTTGTCTTCCTGTCAGCGAACGCCACGGTTATGAGCCAGGCACAGGAACAATCTGCTACTAGTTCCTCTGAGGAACCACAGGTTCCAACCCCCCAGCAGGATATAGAACCAGTAAGTGCTTCAGAGAGCCCTGTGGAAATCTTTTTGGACTATGAGAAACACAATCCAGCAACATGAGTATCTACTATACTCATGTAACAGTATATAGCAATACAATATTGTGTATGTATATTGTATTTTGCATATATATCAAAAAAATATTGGACTCATATTCAACTATTTTAATCACTTTTTTATATGGTTATTACTGTCCTGTACTTCCTCCTGTGACACCCGTATTTCCTGTCTGGGATTAACATAGTACATCTTACAAGAAAGTATTGAGTGTAAGTGAATGGGGTTTTGAATGTGAGTCCACACCACTCCCGTACAGAGGAGCTCAGCGCTCGGTGCCCAGGCCCATGGAGAGGGAACGGGATGTGGTGACCTTTCTGCCGCCCCCCAACCAGAACCAGGGCCAGGACCCCTGGACCACAAATACGCCCTGGAGAGGTACGACCCGGGCCCCCACCACATACAGTGCTGTCTGGCTGGCTCTGTTGACAACTGTTATATTGTCCATTAATATCAATACAACAATCATGATCGTTTATATAAAGGGGAACTGAGCGATCATTTAATTCATTTAACGTACGTATATGACGTTCATTTACTTCACTTAGTATTCACACTTCACGAACCAATCAGAAAAAGCTATTGCCAAGGTTAACTGTGACTGGTGTTGGTGGAGTGTCATGTTTGTGTTGGATGTGCAGGAGACAGGCGCGTGTAGCTTCCACAACCTAACCTGTAGGCTTCCATGAGCAAGATGTCCAAACCCCAGTAATGAATGTTTCTGATAAAATATCAGCTAAATGAAAACAAAAGGAAATAGTAATACACGTGTGTGTGTGTGTGAGCAGGAGGGGGGGGGGGGGGGGGGGGGGGGGGGTGGGGGGGTGCATTTATGAATTTTGTGTGTGGGTTTATGTGTGTATGATGTGTGTTTGTGTGTGTATATATTGTTTGTGTGTGTGTGAATATTGTGTGTTTGCGTGTCTGGTGATGTGTGTGTGTGTGTCTGATTATGTGTGTGCGTGTGCAGGCTGCAGCAGTTGGAGCAGCAGGTGGTGGGGGGGGAGCAGGCCAGGAACACAGAGCTGCAGCAGAGGCACCGCCAGAGGAAGAGGCTGGCCGACCAGAGGAAGCTGCAGCTCATCCAGGCCCTGGGGGAGGGCAGCGAGGAGGGGGACAGTGTCATGCTCCGGGTCTACGACTCCATCCAGGACGAGGTGCACGCCAAGGGCCAGCTGCTCACCCGCATCCAGGGCAAGGTGAGCTGCGTTGGGCCCCGAGGTGGAGGTGGAACCAGGAAGCTGTGTGGAGATTTGATGCTATGTGGAGATTTTAGTTTGTTGGTTTGTAGCCACGCTCTTAACTGCTCAAAATACATCTTATATCATTTGAATAATGGTCTTCAATCATTTGAATAATTACTCTATAGCATTTGATTTAAAATCATGATATCTTATAGTATTTGAATTTGAACCAAATAAAGCTTATATAATTTGCATTTATTTCAGCATTATTACTAAATATCCTGCTACTACTAATACTTTTTCTATAGTATATAGAATATATAGAATATAGTATATTTTTCTATAGTATAGTACTTTTCTATAGTATGTATTACCAAACCGACTATCGCAAATGACCTTGCACTAAGCCATATTTATTTTACATTCAATGAGGCCAGTAAAGCATCATTTCCTCAATGTAACTGAGTTTTGTGAACTTTATGCGTCAGTTTAAAGCCGCCAAGCTGGAGATCCGAGACCTGCAGGCGGAGTTCGAGGCGGAGAGGAACGACTACCTGGCCACCATCCGCAGGCTGGAGAGGGAGGCCCTGCTCCACAACGGGCTGCTGGAGCGCATGGCGCCCCTGGTGCGCAGGGACTGCAACTACAACAACCTGGACAGCCTGCGGAAGGAGGCCTCCTGGGACGAAGACGGTGGCGCCTGGAAGCTGCCTGACGTCGTGGTGCAGAAAACCTCCCTGCCTTCAGGTGAGACACCTGGACTTACCTGTGCAGGTAGCCTGACACACATGGTCTTACCTGAGCAGGTGACCTCCCTTTGATCAGATGAGTTACATGAGTGAGCATACAGAGGGGGCCTGGAATGATGAAAGTTACTTCAGTCTAGTAAACCAGGGTTTTTCAACCTGTGGTACAGGTACAGCTGGTGGTACGCGAGGGTACTGCAGGTGGTACGTGGGATTTTATTCTTGAAATAGACACATCTGCAATAAGAGACAAAATATTGAAAATAAATGTGGTTATTTTTACACAAATACTGTCGCTTTGTTCATTCCATCATGTCTTTCATTGTAAGCTTTTCCATTTATGTTTTGTGTTCATTTGTGTTTGCTTTATCAATACTGGTTATAAATAAGTTGATTAATAACTCTTTCTTTCAAATACTTTCAAATATGTTTAAAAACGATTGTCTTTCTCCCCCTCCCCCTCCATTAGCCGTGGCCTCCCTTCCCCAGAGAATCAAGACGCGGCGAGTCTCAGCAGCAGATGCCAGGGAGGACTACATGGTGTGTTTGTGTGTGTGTGTGTGTGTGTGTATATGTCTATGTGCGTGCACATGTGTGCATAACAATGCATGTTGTTCAGACCAATGGTGTGCATTCAACAGACTTATCTGTGTCTCCTAAACCAATCGTGGTGGCTCCTGTGGGCCGTTAGGTGGAGGAGGACAGGTACAAGGCCTTGCTGAACCGCAGCAACAGTGAGAACATCGCCACTAACTACTTCAGGTCCACCAGAGCCAGTCAGCTGCTGGGGGGAGAGACCACCAAGGCTCTGGGTAAGGACTACACCTGTCTGGAATGCACAGAGCAGATACATAGGAAAGGATGGAATATAAACTACATTTCCCACACCTCTTTTGTGCTGTTTTTGCTAAGAACAGTGTCAACTCTGCTGGGGTTGTGTTGGTAGAAAATAGAGAGGATCTGGTTTTGCCCTCAAACATGTCGTAGGCATATTAGTAATTTTTCAGAAGGACAGGGAATTCATGCATTTGTCCAGTATGTGCGACAAGTGTAATGCTGCGTTCACATGGAATCAGGCAGACGGCAAACCGGATATACTTTTATAAATAATAGACGCTAAACAATTGTATTTAATATATTTCATTACATTCTTTGTAAACAATACAACATCCCCATAGCCACATATCGTCATGGGTGTTTCGTTATGCAGTCTTTTTGTTTAACTGTTTTAACTGCTTCTTTGGGGATAAGCATCTGCTAAATGCCTCAATATTCATCGTGAAAAACAGATCACATCTCATAACATTGCAGAGTATTTGTTTTCCCCGTGCTGTCCAGAAGGGGTCAGTCTACCGTCTGCCTGAATCATGTGAACGCACTGTTCACTACCGACTGAGCACTACCCACATCTGTTTCACTCTAAACACATTCCTTTACACTAGTTTTCAAATAACATTCGATTCTTTTTAACACTGTGAAATATACATATTGTGTGATAGCTTATCGCGGTTACCGGATCCCAGGTTAGCACAGTAGGCTCACGCTGCATACCCCCGTCCCCCACCACACACTCCCGGTCGGTCATTCCTCTTCTACCGATTCTCTCCGCAGCCGCCCGCTCCTCCCCCCCAGCCGGCCGGATGGGGCCCCTGACCGCCACCAGTGACGGCGGCACGGGCCCTGTGGGGGGTCCCGACGATGCCCCCCCCAGGCCCTTCAGGCTGGAGTCCCTGGAGACTCCTGCCCCCAATGGCAGCAAGGCCCGGAGGAGGAAGAGCAGAACGCACTTCCCCTTCGACGGGAACTGAGAGTAGGGCCGTGGTACCGGGCCATGATAGAACTCCTCGTTAGACCAGGCTGGGATACCAGACACGTGATGTCATGGACTGTGATGCCCGATTGTAATATAACTGATCTGTGATATAATGGACTGTGGTACCAGACTCTGATATGATGGACTATGATATCAGATTGGGATCTAATGGGACTGTGATATAACAGACTGATATACACGTTCTGCCCATGTGAGGGTCATGTGATTACTCTGAACTTGTAGGCCGTTGTTCAGTGGATTACCCGTTAAACCGATGCTACCTTTTGTAAACCCTACCTATGTGATGCCTGCAGAGCATACAAGTGCTTGCACATGTGCTGTTATTACTTAATACACAGACTGACCCCAAGGCCTTTTTTTGATAATACTTTCACTGTCGCCGAACAACCAATGATGACAAACCCCAAGCGACCTCGGCGTTCAATTGGCTGTAGCCGAAAAACCCAGTGTAACTTACCCACTTACGACATACAAAAAAACGACCTGCTTATCCCTTAATGGACCAACATCCACTTTGTTTCCACCAAGGTGGGCATTCAGCACACTTCTAAAGCGTGAAACACTGCACCACTGCATCGCTGCTGGGGGAGGAAACAGGATCCGGGTCACGGATGTGTCAGACCAGTTTATCCCCATCTCCTCCCCTGGACGCCACTGTCACGCAGAGGACAGGGGGGGGGGGGGGGGCGTGCTGTTGCCATGGCAGTGCAGTGTTGAGAGGTCGTGAGGACATGTCACATGCGGCCCTCCGTGGGTGGTTGGTCGGTGTCTTATTTCCTGTCCGACACTGTCGACGCATGTGAATTTGGGGTAAGATATCGGACAGGTCACGACCTTGGCATTATACACGCTCTATAGACACAGTTCTTGCTGTTAGTAAATATAAACAGTATCGGCATGTACAGATGGCCTGTCTTTACTGCTTATATTTATACACATGTATGTATACATTTAGTAATTTGGCAGAGTAAATATTTTGTATTAAGGAGCAACTAGGGGCCGGGCCTCTTTCTCAAGGATCATACAGGTAGACTACAGACATTGGATTTGGAACCGTTAGTCTGGGAGCCACAAACACCCTAACCGCATGTAATGTTCAATTATGAAGTCAACTCAATCATGGGGAGATGGCTCAGTGTACTGCCTGAGTAGCTAGAGACCTGGTCTACTCCTGCCTTGGGTCGGGTAATACTGTACCAAGTTATGTTGTTGTTGCCGTGGATACCACCAGGTACTCCGGTTTCTCCCACATCTACAAAGATGGGTCAGGCCAATTGGAGTGCCCTTATCTAACCCGTCTGTATGTGTGTGTGAGAGAGAGACAGACAGAGATTCAGCTTGGATAAATAATGTTGTGACCAAGATAAACCAGTAGTTAAGTGGATGGATGTATGAATACAAAAGTGTATGTAAGTGTGATGTCAATGCGACATGAATTAAGGAATAGAGGTCAAATTACAAAAATCAGCGCATGTATCAAATTTGTTTAAAAACAAAAAAACAATAATCTTTCTGATCCAGATTTCCGATAGCGGCACCGCACCTGGCTCTTTCTAAAACCCCACCCCCAGCTGAATCATTGCTTCAGCTCACTGTCTGCGTCGGTCGTGTTTCTCGGGCGGGCTGCGGCCTGATTTCCCAGCTCATTGTTCACTATTACTGTCCAGCAACAAGGCCCTCGTGTCAGTTTCAAAATGTGACACCCCTTATTTACAAACGACAATGCCCATTTACCACGTGCCCGGCAAGCGTATCATTCTCATACCGTAATCCAGACCGGCACGCCAACTCAAGAACTCCCGACAGGCTAATTACATAAGCTAATCACCGTTCCTTTAGACGTGGTCGATGGGAGACCTAGATCTCTCGCATCTCCAGTGCCACTAACCAAAGCGGGCGGAGGGAGGGAGGTTAGCAATGAAAGAAGGCGGCAGCTAAGTAAACTTGCTCGTACAGCGGCTCCAAGCTCGGGATAATCGTATAACACCGGGACAGCGGAGTAGGCCTTCTCACCGTGCGACCGTGGTGTAATGAGCACTATGGCTGATAGGCATTAGTGGGGGAAGCTGAGCACAGTAGCCACTGGAGTCAGGAAGCCCTGAATGTATTACAATTGGTCCAGGTTAATCCCAGCAGAGGCCTTTAGGAGAGGAAGTTTGGGAATAAAGCAGCCGTTTGTTAAGCAGAAATGTTCGAGTAAGAGACCAAGAGGTTAATCAAGGGGAGATCTAACTTACAAAAGCTTTAGCTTGGTAGATAGCTCAGAGCTTTTGCTGTTTTCTATGTTTTCTTTTTCAACATTTTTGGATTCTTCATTTTGCATAAAATTGTTTATTTCAGTTTTATTTAGTGTTTAGTATTTATATATATTTTCCTATATATATTTTCCTATATATTTCTCCTTTCCTTTTCCCTTCGTTTACATCAGGCATTCATTCACCAAGGCATGGGCGACCAAAATAAATGAAGGTGACTAAGTGAATGAGTGCAAAAATATTTTATTCAACTTACAAATTAAGGGAATTGGAATAAAATACGAACTAAATTGAATTAAATATTCAGTATAGCAGGCTAAATTTAAGTAGAAAAATAAGTATAAGGAAGAATATATGCAAAATAATATGTGCAAGAATAGACTAATGTTAGCTAGAGGAATGAGAGATCAGAAGTGTGGTGTAGTGTCATTGTTAGTGTGGTTCAGGGTGTCTTGGTCTTGGGCAGATGTATGATGGAAAGGTGGGTGTTTGTTGTCCATTGCGCTTCTGAGATTATCGGTTGGATTGATGGGCAGTTGGTAACACAGTTGACCCATCAAGAGGAGATGACCTTTCCTATTGGTTTAACTTCAGGAGCCATAGGCTGCCTGCCACGTGATTGGTTAGTGGATGCTGTATTTGATCAAAATGCAGTGTTTAAATGGGCAAAACAAAATACCATTCAAATAATCAAGAGGTTATGAACTTGTTTGGTTCATATTTATGCACGTTATGAAAATGTGAAAAATAAATAAGATATTTTATTCTTTGGGATTGACTGATAGGATCCAATAACTATAATTTAAACAAACAAAAATCAAGATACAATATTGCCATTGTGAAAAATAATAAAGTTATTATTTTAGAAATCTCTTTTCAAGCAAAGATATATACAATGTTTGTTCTAACAAAAAATCCAGTGAAGCTACCTAATTCTTAATTAGCATCTCTTTTGGGTTACAACTGTACTCGTACTCACACTGCACTTATTCACTGCACCTGTTCCTTATTGAAGTCTTTGCTAAAGGAGACGAATGATGCCCGGTTGTTAATTGCATTTAAAAAATGTACCCGCTAATTGACCAAATACCATGTAAACAAAAGGGTCGCGAGTGACAATGTGGTCGCGCATTTAAAGAAGTTGCAGTATTATTAACCTTTCAATTCTTCTTTATCTCCTCCTTGTGTTTATAGCTAAAGTGTCATGTGCCAAAGTCCAATTTAGTGCCTGAACTCTCTCTATTAATCTCAACTGACTTTAATTCCATTCCACACACTCTATACACTGTAATAGGGATAGAAAGGCTTTCAGACAGACCCTCTGCTCGGCACCATCACCATCTCCACCACCACCCATGCTAGTCTTTCAGCAACCCCAACTTCCTCAGGGCTTCCTTCCGGTCGGCCCCCATGCTGGGGAGCTTCACCATGCTGAAGCCCACCGCGGTAGACCTCTCGCTGGGTGTGGGTTGGGCTCCGGCGGGGGCGGTTCTTCTTATGGGCTCTGACACTCTCATGTGCACCGACTTATGGTGGTAGTGTCCGTGTCCATCTCCATTGCTGCTCGGGACACCCATAGAAACGGAGCGCGACAGAGAAGGTCCGTGATTCTCCGCACCCGTTCTCGGGTGCTGTGGATGTTGGACGTTGGTGTCGGAGGGGTCTGAGAGAAAGTTCTGCCCACGCCTCGGTGGGCAGTGGTGGAAACTGGCGCTGCTCTGCACAGGCCGGCCCTGCGTCTCCTTCGGGACCTGACGGTGGGGAAACGAGGGGCTTCTGGATGGGTTACTGGAGGCCACAGGGTTACTGGAGGCCACAGCCCTCACCACCCTTTTGGAGACCAGGTCCAGAGCAGGTTGGGATTGAGAGTGGGACAGCGATGTCGTCGGACCGCTCTTTGGTTCTTGGTCTTCTTTGAGCAGGCCAAGCTTTTGCAAGGCTTCCTTCCTGATCTTCTGTGGATCCGCGAAGCGTTTGCCGGATGAAGAGTCGGCCGACGGGGATGTGGGTAATGGGGTTCCATTCGAGGCTGTCGATGACACACTAGGAGGGGCTTTTGAAGGTTTCTGGGCCACGACGGGCGGACTGGTGCGAGGTCTATCAAGTGCCTCGTGAGAAGAAGCACTCGAAGGAGCTCTGGCGAGGTTCCTGTGGTTTTGGTGAGCCGTGGAGACAAGGGGCTGCTTGGCCCCACCTATCGTATGGTCGATCGTGGGACATAGCGGAGACTTCTTGGCCGAAGCGCTCCTCCGCAGATAGACTAGCGCTTCGTAGGAAAGAGGTCCGCGAGGCGGGGGCACTTCGCCTTTCCGACTCAAGTAACTCTTTGGTTTGATGGGGGGAGGGATCACCACGACTTTGACCTCTGAAGGAACACGTGGAGGAGAGTGCCATGGTTGTGGGGCTGGTTGGCTGTTTGAAGCATTGATCTGGGCTCTTGAATGAGAGCTCTTCTTCCTCTCTGGTGGCTTAGCCTCTGGCAGGGCGTGGGTCGTGCTGTTGGCCACCAGTAGTGGAGTGGGAACCAGGTAGCGGTGGATGGGTTTGTGGTCCTCAAGAATGTTCGTAAAAGGTTTCTTTGAGTCTTGTTGCTGAGCACCTAGGAGAGACACGGAAGCGGAAATGAGAATGCAGAGTACATTATATAGGGCTTTTTTGTTGGCCACTCTGCCTTGTTGAGATGCCTCAAGAGAGTGGTAGGAATGTAACATCCTAAATTAACGTGAATATACCGTAACCTCGGCTAATCAAAACGTTGTTTTTCCATGTCTCGCATGAGAAACGCTGTGTCAGTTTCAAACCAAACAATGTCTCCCCATAATGAAAAATAATTGCACTATTAATTACTAAACAATGACCAAAACACCATTACTACTATAATATTCCTATGCTTCCGAAATGGAGGTGGTAGTTAGGATGTGACTTCGCGATGTACAAGCCTTTAAGCAGAGAAATAACAGACTTCTGGTATGATTGCTGCCATGCCTACTCATCACAATATTAAATTGTTCCATGTGCTGTTCCTTTGTCCAATGTAAGGTAAATATCCTTAAGAATAACAAGCAAAAAATTTGAATCACCATATATCCACCACACATATATCATCTATCAGTAAAATGTGGTTGGTTAATCTGGTTCTCATAGTGTTAAATCTAACTAATGTATCCTAAATACTACAGATGTGAACTTATTTTGGGCATTGTAGTCTTTTTAGTAGTAGTTCTAGTCAGCCAATGGCATGTTCAGTCTCCCCGCCTAGTTGTCCTAATTGCTAATCACATACACTTGTGAGATCATGCACAACCAAACACACCAGTGAGAGGGAGAGAAGGATCTGCAGAGAACGGTTAGTAAAAAGTAAAATTCTATGAATATTTTAAATACAAATAAAACAATGAAGCTGAGACACTTTATTGAAAGTCAGTAACCAAAATACTTTTCTTAAACTCAATTTGCTTTGAAGCTATGACCTTTGTTCTTCATGGCAGGGACATTTTTTACTTTTGACTTAAACGATCAATCTATTAACTCCTGCAATTGATTACCACAGAGGATATTTAAAAAAGGTACTAATCTAAAACCAAAGCCTATATGTATTTTCAGATTCCTTAAACTGACATTGATATTTTGTGGAAGTATTGATTGAAAAAAAACTCCCTGTTGCTGCGTGCAGATGTTTTTTTTCCATCTGTACATGTACTATCCTACACAAGTCAACCGTTTGAGATTTGGTGACCATCAATTGCCAATCATTACTGTCTTGTACTGTGAGTGTGATTGGTCAGTATCCCATCGAATGACTTGGTCCTTGTTCACTGACCTTTGTTTCCATGTTAAGTGAATTGAAACCTATGTTTTGTTCATACAGGTCTATTGAATCTGATTCATGAATACTCAAGGAATGATCTTGATGGTGAATTAGCCAGACATCATGGAAACTACTGCTGGTGTGTACTTAATGCTGTACTTAATGAATGTTTTATTCATTTGTGTTTCAAAGTAAACTGTTGCACTTCTTCCTACATTGATCTCTGACTCATTATTTTATGGTATGTTCTCTGTACCTCATCCAACCTAGACTGTACTTTGTTTGTGCACTACCCTCTTACTTACTGCAGGTAGGCAAGAGGATAGTTAAACTGTTATATAGCCTTGCCTATAGCCAATTAGTATTGGTGTCTGACAATTATGATTCCCTGTTTATACCTTAGAACCAAGACCATGTGTACACGCATCCTTCACAATATGCATGGCATTTTATGTTAAGTTAGATTTGTTATTGTGGTCGTTTTCTTTTATTAGCTGGTGCAGGCCTACTGCAAGTAAATTCCACCAGCGTTTTCTGTGTGGTCATTCCACTGTTGAATTAGTCTCAAACTTATTTTCTAGTGTGAAAGAAGGAGGCCTTGACTGACACATGATCCTAGAGCCGTTGAGTAACAGCTGTGTCCTTCTGGTCTAGAGCTCACCGTTCAGTCTGCTGTTGCCCATGGAGGCGGAGAGTTTGGCCATCTTGGTGTGGAGGTTCCCTGGGAGAGGCTGGTCTGGTTCATCGTTGGATAGTCCGCTGTCCTCCTCGGTGTCCAGGGCATCGATGGTCTCCTCCAGAAACATGAGACAGGCCCGCTCCTCGGCAGACAGGTAGTCCATGCTGTCGTCACTCTGCGGGGCACAAAGGGGGTTAATCAGATGAAGACCCGATGCATTGTCTTTCCATACCACTGGGGGCAGGGTAGTGCAGTTGGCTAGGCGTGTTAGACTCCCAGCCAAAGGTCACAGTTGGATACCCAGCTTGCCTGCAAGCGTCCTTGAGGACGACTCCTATCTCCATCCTACTCATTGATTACCTGTGTTTGAATTGAGTTGCTTTGGATAGAGGCGTCTGCTAAATGACTAAATAGGGGACTAGATGATCAATACGAAAAAGATAAAAGCTATGCACATTGATAGCTCTATGAAACCACTTTTAAAGATATATTCAGTTTAAAATAGAGAACCAGCAGGTATAAAATCCTTTGTTTTTGCCAGTCTTCGTTAACCTCTGTGGACGTTCTACTCTGCTCTGAACTCAAGTTGCGTTCTTTTGGTGACGTCAATGTGCCTTTTCCGAGGCACTACGTCATGACCGCGGGACACCGGGTGCGAGGTGTGTCTGGATGTGTGGAGCTCTCTCTGTGCAGCGGTTAATTTTGATGGTCGCATCTGAGAGCGGGGTAAGCTTCTCGGGCTCTGAGGCCTTTTGTATAACGCCACGGTGTGTGTGGAACTCCGTTTGAGCAGCGGCTGATT
Source organism: Lota lota (assembly GCA_026745465.1). NCBI lineage: Eukaryota > Metazoa > Chordata > Actinopteri > Gadiformes > Lotidae > Lota > Lota lota. The sequence goes on along the minus strand of JACYXH010000077.1, from coordinate 2,059,307 downwards.
TTATTGTCCTCGTCAGAGAGAGGGTTAAGCTTCTCGGACACTTGTAGTAGAGCGCCACGGTGTGTGGCGCATTTCATATGTACAATATCACTCACTATGCTCCAACCCAACGACGGTACTAAGAAAGAATCACAAAGTTGCCCTGTGTCGTACCCATGGGGATAACACGCCCCTCCCCCCTTCCTAAAACTCTAAGCCGGAAATGCTTTATTTTATTTTTTTAAATCATAGTGTTTGAAGTACCATTCTTAAAAAGAAAAAGTTGACCCCATCGTCACTGGACACACGCTCATGGTAATGATTTCAGCTAGAAAGTGAAGACTTGAGTCAGGACTGCTTTGACTTACAAATCCAGAATTGACACTGACCACGCTGTCCCAGCTCCCCGCGCTGTCCATACCAGCCATCGTGTCCACGCCGCCGCCGCCAACGCCACCGGGCCACGTGTCACTTTTAGGCATCTCACCAGCCAGAAGGAAAGCCTACGGCAGGTTACCCAGACGGTACGGCAGGTTACTGTACTAGACTGCTAAGTGTGTTCAACACAGAGGGCAGTTGGTCAACGCAGATCACAAAACAATTTTGGACAATATTTCTACTTCAATAAAGTGGAAAGAGTAACCAAAAATAAGTGATAGTTTGCGTACATTGTGGATATAAGTATTTTGGATAACAAGTTTTGACTTATATTATAGGTACAAGTATTTGGATTTAAAATATAGTTTGTGAGTGTGTATTGGGGATATAAAATATTTTCTATAGGTCAAATACCCCCTTTACAGATTGTAAATGGCTATAGGTCTATGTCAGTGGAATCACACACACACGTGTACCTCTAGATTAGAAACTCCAATATACTCCTGGTTGTGTTTATCCAGCAGTCAGTGCGGTATCTGCGTGTGTCTCTTGAGATACCTCTTACTCGTTGTATTGTACTCAGATTACAACCGACGCCTCTCCCTCACCGGATAGGATCGATTTCACACAGATAGGAGCTATTCAATACTCACTGTATCTACAGTATAATGTGGTCTGTGTGTGCTCCACAGCTTTACAAATTCCACGGTATCTATATGGAGCAGCACTTCGAATAATGTTAATTTCAGCATTGCAATGTTCATTATGTTCTTTTCTAACTGCACCAAATACATCCACAACACAATAGCCTAGAAGCATCCACATGCTGCAAAATGTACAACTTTGACAGAGTAATATGTATTTTATCAACATTTTTAGTAGAGTTCGGATTTTTGGGTGACAAGTTCTAAGTTTTGTTTTCATTACAAGCTATTTAATCAAAAGTTTTCGACAATTCAACGTGGTTTGTTGTAGAGGAGAGAGAGTTGAATATAGGCCTAAATATATTGCCCTTTAAGCATTTAAATAGGGATGCACCAATTCCACTTTTTCTCAGACCAAGTACAAGTACTTATATTTGGGTACTCGCCAATACCGAGTACCGATACGAGTACTTAATAATACCATTAGTTAAAAAAACATGCCCCCCTCTAGGAAAAGGGGGGTCGGGGGCGTGTTATCGCCATGGTTACGGCCCACGGCAACTTTGCGATACTTGTTGTATCGGAGAAGCTTTACGAGTACATGAGCTGCAGTATCGGGTCCGAGTACTGGTATCGGTATCGGTGCATCCCTAATTACAACCGACGCCTCTCCCTCACCACCCTGATCGGCTCGATTTCACACAGATAGGAGCTATTCAATATTCACCTTATCTACAGTATAATGTGGTCTGTGTGTGCTCCACAGCTTTACAAATTCCACGTTATCTATATGGCAGGGTTACTTTAGGGCAGACAGTGTCACCTACACCTGGCCCTAAACCCTGTACCAGAGACCGTTACCTGAGATGTTTGAAGAAAAAAAAAATCATGACAGAGGTAGAGCTACTGGGGACATGTTGTGCTAGAATATGGTGGAGTTAGCTGATAACAATTTGGTTTGATTCTGTCATGAAACAAAATGTAAACATTTTTTTAAAGATAATCACTGAAGTACTAGCCTATTCGGTGACCTGTTGAACAAAAATATGATGGAGTTTGCTGTAAGCTATTTGAGGCAACATGAGTTGATATCTTCAAATAAACCTGTAAAGGTTTATTTGAAGATATATTATGAAACTAAGACAATTATAGACCAGACCTTAGGCCTATAAATTAAACGCTCCCCTTAAACTGAGAATATCAAACTAATATAGGCCCTTCCATCAATTCAACGGGTGTAAGCCTAATCATCAGGCCTATAGCTTGTTTGCGAACACGATTATGCACGATTCATTTGATCGATTAAAAAAAAACATGCCTACACGTAGGCATATCGAACAAATCGGAGTACTTCAAATAATGATGCAAGTCACTGTAAAATTCACTATGTGAAAATGCATTGACGAGTTGTGGATATGCGTCGTACCTTAAGAAATGAATGTGGTCGTCTTCCCTCGACTAATCCACAAATCGCCCGCGTGTCCCGGTGAGCTGCCTGTCACACGCTGAGCGGTTGATACCTGTGGAAAGGACTTTGTGCCTTCGGCTCCTAGCCAATCAGAGACGCACGTTGTGCATAAGACGATGAGACCTCACCTCCCTCCGAGGCACAAAGATATCTGCAGGATCTATCTCTGGGTGGGAAGGTTTCTAATCGCCGCCTGCTCTGCTGGACCGTATTATACACGCGTCAAAAAGGAGCATACTCCAAATCCACGCGGTCCTTACTGAATGTTATTTAATGTTATCGTAAAGCGACAACGGACACGATGGGCTCGCACCTGTCGCTGTGACCGCGCAATGCCTGCGACTGTAAACGCAACGGGCCTTCAATCCTATTAAAGGTGTAGTGTGTATAATTTAGTAGACTAGCATCTAGTGGTGAGGTTGCAGATTGCAACCAACTGAACAGCTTACAAGTAACGGTCCTTGTTATATTGAACGTGATTGTCATGTGACTTTTTCCCAAATCAAAATAATACGAATCATGGAGCTAAATGGGACTGTGGGCTACACATACGCTGCAATTTCCGCTTTGCAGACACCAATAACACATTGTCTTATGGGGTTTTATTGTTTTATTTAGACCAAGGGGGGCGGGGTCAAGTAAATCCAGTTATCCAGTGCTGTGTGTGCCGCATTGATCATTCATCTGTGTGCAACACGTCCTTGGAAACTTATACAAATGTAAGGGAAAAAGTTACATAATCCCATACCTCCAAGGTTATTCAAACATCCCAATAAAATACAGGTGGCAATTTACAAGTGCTATAAATTCATATCTTGAGTCACTTTCATCTACTGGTGAATTAATGCATATATCTTTATTAAAGTATGAATAAATGGCCAAAAAAAATCATTCAAATCAGCCAAATAAAATCTTTCAGCATCTTTAAACCAACCTAAAGAAAATACTGACAGCAGGTACCATGCCGACAATCCATACTAGTGCCAATAACGGTGACACGTGTGGAGGATAAGGATAAGCTGAACACATTTGTACTCGTTTCTGTAGTGGTCAAAATGGATCTGAAAGGGTTAAAATAATGGTGATGTGTGCCTTCGTGCACCATTCACATTGAAAGAAACGAATGGATCAATGACTATTCAATAAAAAGGCATAGTAAGGCCTTGTCCTTGTACCTGAACATCAAACGATTGATCTACCTTCGGCTCGGTTTGATCAATAGGTCCAGCATTGAGATGATGTCGGACTTCCTGCTCTGTCTACAGTATCCGCAGCCGTTTTACTAACAGTGTGTGTGAATGTGTGTGTGTGTGTGTGTGTGTGTAAGTCACATGGTCATTTGCTGTAATTTCTGGATAAAAAGTGTATTGTGATACAAACAGTTTGCTCATGAACAAAGCACTTTGTGCGTAGGAACAGTTGGCAATCGTCTGCTAAGACAGTGAGTGAATATTTTATAAAAAGAAATATCTGTATTCCACTTCCCCTATTCCTCTGACCATTATTTGGTAGCGTGTAGACCTGTATGCATCAAAACAGGGGGTCAAGACACAAAAACATCAGAATAAAATAATAAAACACCAGTTGTTCCTTACAGTTAAAAGTCCCACATTGGACTTCACACTCAAAAGCTAAATCCTGCTCCTCACACAAATATTAGCACACATGTAAACAGTGGCATAATTTACATTTTCATTCACCTTGAAAACATACCCGAACATAAACCATGTCGTCATCCTAGAGTAGTAACATGACTAGCTTAACGTAACACTTTAAACACTTGAGAACTGAGAAGTTTAAACACCAGCTAAACACCATCCTCTCTGTGTAGCTTGAATTCTGATCTATTAAGTGTTCCTCTTCTAAATGTAGATAAACTCACAAAAGTAGTGTGGGTAGGAACCCTGACATCCGATACATACTGAATAAATATGTGGTAGCTAGAAAGCTACATGAGTAGCAGTTCTTCTGGTGCGTTCCGCCTTTCAGGAGAACAGCAGACCTACAGCAGTCAAAACAGCAGAGTACCATAAGCCTGATCAGGCATCACATACCGGGACAAGACAAGGAGTGCATGTTAACACAATCACATGACACGAATGGGTCAAGTGATTGTATAGCTACGCGTCACTAACTCACACTTTGGCCTGTCCCTAATTCACTTCACACTCAGCTTAATGACTTGCCGGTTTCTTAAGAAAGCAGAACCAATTGAAAGCTTTGTTGGGGGTGTTCCACAGCAGACCACTGCAACCATAGCTTTGAGGACCAACAAACAGTAGCTTGAATACTGACCGGGTTGAAAGAACCCACAGTGCCTACTGGTTCCTCCCGTTGAGGTCGCTGAACTTTGTGAGGTAGAGGATAGCGCGAGCAGACGACAAACAGTAACGACCACGGCGTTGCCAGATCGCGGGAGTGGGTGTGTGATTGTGAAGGGGGGGGGGGGAAGAGAGAGAGAGAGCAGGCTGGGGGGGGGGGGGGGGGGGCGTGTAGTGTACCGATACTCGGTACTTCTCACACCTCCCCAAAGTTGGTGTGGCCGGTCTCCTTGGCATGATCCCGGGCCTCCTTCTGCCCCACCAGGCCCGTCTGGCACACCATGCAGCGCAGCGCGAAGCCGTTTACGTCCGTGAACTGCCGCTTGCGCCGCGCCTCGTCCGCCAGCTCCAGCGCCTGCGCCAGGATGACGTCGTCCGTGGCGGCGAAGACCGTCTGCGGCGGGGCGTCCGAGCCGGGCGTCTCCTTCTGCAGCGGGTCGTAGTGGATGCCGTCGTAGATGAGCAGCACGCGCTTGCGGTAGCCGGCGTCCTCGCCGAAGCGGTCCACGCGCACCGTCTGCGTGTCCACCACGCAGATCTCGCACTGGTAGAACTTGGACAGGATGGACACCTCGATGGCGCCGCCCCACGTGTCGTCGCGGCCGATCCAGGCGCAGTACTCCTCGTTGGTCTTGCCCAGCACGGCCTCCGAGTACGCCGAGGGGTCGCCCGACACCGTCTTGCCGATGAGGCGGCGCATCTCGGCGGCGCAGGACGGGTCGTAGACGCCGCCCTCCACCACGTACGACACGCTGGTGAACAGGCACGAGTTGTCGGCCGGGACCACGCGGCGGGCCAGCACGGGCCGGGGCTCCAGGCGCGGCACCTTGGGGACCGGGGAGCTGTCCTGGGTCTTCATCTTGTTCTTCTCCTCCTCCACGATCAGCGTGTCTCCTGCGGGGGGAGAACCGGGAGTGCCAGTCAGGGTCATGTGACTGCCACGTCGAGGCAGATCCTGGTTAAAGAATGTCTGCTCAACACCAAGCGTTTAGCAGGAGCAGGGGGGAACCGGTTGGAGTACTACCTACATACAACCTTATATCAAGAATCGTAATATATTGCAATATATAATGGTCATATACTTACAACATTAGAGACAATATGCAAGATTATTTTTCTATAAAATGTCTGTGAAACAGATTTATTAAAGTACAGTTTTACACTGGACTTTCCATCAACAACAGCGTAGCAATTATACAACAAACCCTATTGGGTTCCTCGTACATACTGCGGTCACAGGTCACACATATGCGCGTGATGTTCTCAGCTACCTGATTTGATGGGGTAGTCCTTGAGGTGCGCGGCTCCGTTCCGCAGGTCCAGGCTGGAGGGAGGGTACCCCACCATGATCTTCTGCACGTCACAGGGGATCCCTGTCAGTTCCTCCACTTTGCTCTTCAGCTCCTGCACGCACGACTGGTGGGTCAGCCCCTGCATGATGTGGCTCCCGTTTTTCGTCTTGCACCGAAGACGCAACATACTGCCTGGGAACCAGGTAGCCAGAGTTAATAGTAACCAAAGTCAGGCCAAAGTTAGGGACCTACTACCCGAGTCCAAACCCTTAAGCGAGGGTCAGGAACCTGAGTCCAGAACTTAACCTGGAGGATGGCTGCAATGGTGATTTACTAAAACTGAACATCTAAACATCTACTACCAGTATATGTTCCGTCTTCCACAGAAAAACGGAACATCTACTAAACATCTACTACTATATATATATATATATATATATTTAAAAAATACAATTTGTATTGCGGATTGCGAACCTTTGGGCCTACGGTCCAACACCCCAACCATAGGCACAGCATCCTACAATTTCAGTATGACACATTACATTTGATGGCAAACCAAATATAGAATGTTGTTGTAACGTTATATGCAAGATGTTTGTGTGGACTAGACCATTGGCCAAATGAAAATACCATCTACACAGAAAAAAAAAGTAACCAAATGTATACACTGCAGCAAAAACTATTAAAATGGATGGTTCTATGTTAATAACAGATGTTAATGTACATCAACATGATCGGCCTACTTGGTTTCACCGGGAAGACCTTTAAATAAACGGCACTAGGCTCGGGTTGGTGATGTAAAACTCTGGCACATTCATTGCTTGTGTTAAGTTTTGGCTGGCAGATGTCGATCTATGACTTGGTTCAACAAAACACGTTGGAAAAACACCAAGTGAACAGCTCAGTGGCGTCTAAACAAACTGACGCCTAGCAGCCGGAAGGGAGAGAACAAGTAAAGTGCTGAGGAACGCAAGTGGCTATTGAAAAGCAGACACTGGCCGTTTCTTTGTTCTGTCAGTTAGCCCCACTAGCCGGTCCACTAGCCAGCTCACAATTCATAACCCCCAGAAACACATGGCATTATCTGCATGGGTAGATCGCCGCGATATTCGCGCAGTCAGAAAGTGATTGTAATGACCAAATGGAGTAATGAAAGAATACTGGTTGAAGAATACGTGCGCGGACTGCTACTTAGCCGTTATGTTATAAGTACTACCAGCTAACGTTAACGTTAGCCTGCTAATCTTTCAACGGCTAAACTTCGCAACAACCTAATATAGGTCCGCCTCTGCCTGACGTGAAATGCGGGGCTAAGTATTGTGTGTCGAAAGTTATTTTCTTTAACTTTTCTACACGATTACAAGCGGACTAGCGTTGTCATACCTGTCGTTAGCTGCAGCCCTCAAACAATACACGTCCAGTGACAGCCAGGGCTGTGTGAAACGTCATGACAACGTCACAACTTGTGTCAACGTCGCGACGTGACGTACCCTTACCAGAGCGTCAACTTGCGTTAAAGAGAAAAAGCAAAACCGTGTGTAAAATACACCGTGACTATGCGTCGACACGTTGCCGTTAAATAAAGGATTTTGTAAACGGGTTGCACAGATTTCTTTTGCAATCCAAAGAAATACGCTGATGTGGCAGCTTTCTTGGTGGAAAGTATGTGGCTTTTTATGGGTTAATTTACGTTTAAATAAAAAACATGGTTTAATTTCTTCCTTCTCTAATCTCGTGATAAAAGTTACAGTATAAATTGTATGTCAATCAATTAAGTCACAAGCATAAGTCAGTAAACAATAAGTATGATCAATATAACATCAGCTATTATTATTAATTTGTATCATTGCTTTTATATTACATGGGAAAAATCTTGTGTTTCATAATTGATTGGTTACACAGGGAAAAAAGATAAGAGTGAGATGAATTTATGTTAAAAGGCTTGTATTCATGGCTGCTAGGAAGGCACCAGGATCGACTTAGAGCAGGACTTTATTCATTTTTATTTAACTATGTTGTACATCACAATGCCATAGACCTATCACATCTCTCTGAAACAAACCTTTACAAAACTCTGAAAACGTGGTTTACCATTTTCTCCATTTCAAAAATTCCTCATAAATATCACCTGTGCGATTGACCATGAATTACTCAAGGTCAATTTATTTATTGTTTAATCAACCATGCAAGATAACTTCAGTTATCATTGATGATGTCCAACCTGGGCCACAGTGAATAAATACAGTTAAAACACAACAAATAAATGCATCAACATCAACTTCTATTTTATATTTATACAATCACAGATCGTAAAATAACAATGTCGGTGAGCTGGGTAAATTAATTGTACATACTTGTGCAAAGAGGATGCTATGATAGCATGCCGCATATAGACCGTACAGTAAGGCAACTGCAGAATGAACAACTGCTACATGTTCTAGCTCTGCTACATTTCAATGACCTTGTATTGGCACGCATGCGAGAGATGGTTACAGCTTTTGTCTTCTGGTTTGATTCCAGAGCCCCGGCATGCAGGGGACTTTCATGAATATAACCGTATAACCGGCCCGTGTCATTTATAACACATTGTCAGCTTTGCGCCATGATATTATTTTGAAACCATATCATTTTTTTTATGGTAATCAACAGAGGATGAGTTTATATATTTTTAAATGATTAAATTAATTCTTAAATTGAATTGATCAACACACCTTATTGAAAACACAAATAAAAAAATCGGATAGGCAGAAAAACAATTTTGCAACGTTTTGGTGTGTGAATAAAGCGTGCGCTAGCCAAAATGTGTCATAGACAAGGCGGCAGGTTACGTTGATGAGATGCATGTTTTGTTTGGGAGTCTTGGGTGCCAGGGTCACTCAAAACTCGACACTGTCACTAGCCTCTTCTGGGCTGTCCGAGTCGATTCCTTCACACAGGCAGTCCTTCAGAAACAGGAAAAACCAACAGGTATCAGCTCAGAATCTCCGTTTTGTCACTGTTCTACTCTGTTCATATGGAGGAAATCCTGTCTGTATTTGTCATGAGGACATTGTGTAAGTGTAGTGGCATGTGGTAAAAGGATGGAGTTAAAAAGCACTCAGCACAGCTTAGTATGGAAACTTCACAGCACATTTTTACTTACATTTGTATTTGAAATGTTGAATAAAAAGGTTTCAAAAGCTGTATTATTTCAATCAAACAATGCTCAGGTTTTTCACGGCGTTTGATTGAAGAGGATTTCCAAGGGGCCAGTTAGGGGATTAGAACTGTGTCTAAATCGCTATTTATCAGTGTCAACACACAGTAACATATGGTGTTGGCAAGAAAAACTGTTAAGGACGCCAAGCTACAGCAACACAGATCACTGCTTTCACTGAACTCCAAAGACGGTTGAAAACTAGAATAAGTGTTAATTACAGTGATATAGTTTATGATTACGATGTAATTTAACCTGTGGGGGAGGAAATTACACTAACGTACTCACAGACACTTGACACCTATCCAAGGCTGTGGAGAGACAGACAGGAGGAAGAGACGAGGCAGAAAGAGAGATAGAGGGATAGATAGAGATATGGAGAACGACTGAAGCACTGGACTCACAAGACAATGCCACTGTTTCTTACGAAACACACAAATGGAATCCGCACACTTCTCAAACACCAAATTGGTAATGTTTAATTATTTTTGTGAAGTTTATATATATATATATATATATATATATATATATAATTGATATATATCTTTATATATCTTTATATATACATATATGTCTGTATCTGTGTGCGCGCGTGTGTCCGATCGTGTTTGTATGTAAGATGTAATTTTAATCATTTTCATTCTTCTTCTTCCATATATAAATGTGTAATGTGCAGTGTGTGTGTGTGTGTCCAGTAGATTTGTTAATGCTAATAGAAGGCGTGCTAATGCAAACAATGTGCGCGTTAATGCTAGCATTAGACCTCCTAATGCTAGCGGTAGGCGCGCTATCATGCTAGGTAGAGGAGAGTTATGAAGCAAGGGCACCATGCACCAGAAAGACAGCGACTCATAGAGCAGACGTGAAGCCGAGGAGCCAGTGAAGGACTGAGGACTGTGGGGAGGGCTGTACAGGTGCCTGGTCTGTAGTGTGGTGAAGGTGGGGGTGTGGGAGTTTGGGGGTGACTCTGACACTAACTTGGCTCTGCTGTCCCTCCGGCATGAGAGCAGAGGGGGTGGGGGCGATGGGCAGCCAGGGCCTGTTCCCGGCACTGTACAGCCGGGGTCGTTTGACCTGGTCGTGACTGGCCAGGGGCGTGTAACTATTGCGTCTCAGGATGGGAAAGGTGTCCCTGGGATCGTTAGCCTGCGGGGAGACCGGGAGACACTGCACGCGTTATCAGGTCAACAGACGAATAAACAACACAGCAAAGGACACATCTCCCCAGGATACGACCTAGAGTCAAACAAGCAAGCCCTGTTCTCTGTGGCTGTTTCACGTGAAGACAGATCTACTGGGCATATCTAGTTTGTAGTTCTCAACTTTGAAACAAACATAGGTATAGGAATAATAACTCTTGTAAACGATGGACAAGATAGACAAACCAATTAAGCAAATGCACCTTCACACACACACACACACACAGATGTATGCGTTGAATTAGAGCCTTTTTCTTACGATTATCATTATCATAAGCGTTTAGCATGTGTGAACAGCCGAAGCGCAGGGCTCAAAGACGTTACAGAAGCGTAAGCAAACATTTCTTTTTCATGTTTATACTTTATTATGCTCCTTCAATCAGTACCCAATCACAAGTCCTCACACAGCTTCACTGCACCACACTTTAGATTAGATCTGAAAGGAAACCACTAACTGCCACTTAAGCCTCATTTAGGACCCTCAAACCCAGTAGGGAGAGTGAAGAAGCGCTAAGATAGGACACATAAGAGGCGTTATCCTCCAGGAGGTCTGGGACGGCAACAAATGTTGAGGGGGGGAGACGGAATATGACGGCAAAATTTAGAAGAGAAATCCCTTTCACTTGTGAAAGTGAAAGACAAATTGGAAATGTCTAAATCTAAAAAGCAAGCAGGGAAGGCAAGTACATTCACACGGGCTAGGGAACTGCCATTAGTGCAGTGCAGGAGAAGGCTCTATGCAGAGGACACGAGATAAAGCCAAAGAAGAGTAGGATTAACAAGCAAGACGATCATTAAATGCACCAGTTTCCGCCGGTTTCCAAGGGTAACCATTTAATCCATTATTTTACTAGCAGAAACTGGCCAACAGGCCTGTTTGCATACGCAATAGTAATGTGGGGGGGGGGGGGGGGGGGGGGGGGGGGCTTCAAGTCAATAGCAGCAAATGCAAACAACAACAAGACAGACTGTCTGTCTGTCTGTCTGCTGATATACAACAAGACAGACTCTGTGGACTTACAAGAGGCCTGTCACGATGCGTATTCACCGCCTCCACATTAAGATAAAACATTTCCACTTTGCAACCTGGAAAACAATATAAAAGAATACATAATAATAATAATAATCAATGTTTATTATGGTTAATTATTAGATCTTCTAAAACTACCTACCGTATGCAACCGGCGTGAGCTTTAGCACCGTGTGGAGAGGACATTTCATGTAGGGAAGGTCCTCTAAGAGATAAAACAAACCATCAAATATACAGTCTTCCACACATTAGTGTGTGTGTGTGGTTGTGTGCCTATACTACTAGATGTAGCCTGCGTTTGTGTAAATACTGTGTATTCATCTTACATTTGATCAGTTCTGTCCAAGTGGCGTTGAGCATAACCAAAGATTACAATCAATCTTGCTCTTCATCCATTTTAGAGCAAATACAAGTCGGAGTCAGACATATCCATATAGTAGCTCTATAGGTAGAGCTTGGCATCAACAGTGCCAGAGTTAGGGGTTCGGTTTCCATTCGGGCCACGCATGCTATAAAATATATGCACTCACAGTACAGTATATCCCTTTAGATACAAGCCTCCAACAAATAATATAAATATATATTTTTTATTTATTTATTTTAAATATTTTTATAGAGGTTGAGTCTCATTGAGTCCGAGGAACTCTTTCCCTAGAGAGACTTGATTAGCAGCAGTATACATTTACTATGGGAACTACCTGCACTCTTGTCCAGGAAGTAAGCCAGCAGACACCTCATGACGGCCTGGTGGCAGACCACCAGCACGTTGCCCTGCCGCTCCAGCTCCATGATCACTGGCTCCAGCCTCTGGACCAGGTCCTGGTAGGACTGGAGTGGCACACACACACACACACACACACACACACACACACACACACACACACACACACACACACACACACACACACACACACACACACACACACACACACACACACACACACACACACACACACACACACACACACACACACACACACATCACTTACATCAATACACTGCTAATTCCTATCCCACGGTTCATTTTTTGCCATTAACCAAACTTAGTGTCAGGGGAAATTAAATCTAAATTATGTTAACAAAGTAGGCTGGAGTTCATGGAAGGCAAGTTATCAATTAATTCCTCAAGTTTGAGGTAGTAGCTTGGGTGAAACCAATTAAAAAGAGGCAACCGTTAGATTAAATAAGTCACACAAAAAGACAAACACAAAGTGAAACCAAATTGTTCTTCTCCTTTCCGTTTCCATGATATGATGCCGCTCAAAATAGAACAGGATACTAGTGCAGGGCTAAACTTGGATGGGATCAGCCATGGATCTATTGACTGTTGAAGATTTGCCGTGTGAACACCCCCCAAACGAATCAACGTTTTCAATATTAATTATTGTTTAGTTGGATGTCTACGCACGCCCACTGATACTTGGTATTTTGTTTGAATTGTAAACAAGCAGCAAAAATGAAGTGTACTTGAGGAGTCAGGTTGTCACGGTTACCTCTCCTCCGGGGTACCGGTAGTGGTATTTGTTCTGGTCCCGCAGAGCAAACTCCTCCGGGAAGGAAGCCTGGATCATCTCGTAGCTCATCTCCTCACACACACCCTGCGGAGGCAGAAGGAACATGTATAACATGCTCTTATCTTGGGTTAAAAGATGTTACGGTGTTGAGAAAAAGAAATACACTGCAACACTTTGACTTATGCACCATTAAACAAAGGAACAACAAACAACAAAAACAAACAACAAAAACAGTCAAATACAGAAGTAGTTAATTGAGGGTAGAAAGGAAAAGTGTGCCAAGATAAAACAAACTGACAGTGGTAGAACATCCAGGTTTACAAAATTAAAGCCCCCCCAGTATTTTGAGTAAACCTTTCCGATGTTCTATATTATATTTGTGTGTGTGTGTGTGTGTGTGTGTGTGTGTGTGTGTGTGTGTGTGTGTGTGTGTGTGTGTGTGTGTGTGTGTGTGTGTGTGTGTGTGTGTGTGTGTGTGTGTGTGTGTGTGTGTGTGTGTGTGTGTGTGTGTGTGTGTGTGTACACATACATCAACAACAGGACTTTTACTTTCTAAAGCCCCCATGTGAGACGGAGGTACCCACAGCATCAATCTCGTTGAGGATCTTCCACTGCTCATAGGGCACGGCCAGCTCCTCGGCCGTCTGGATGGTCCTCCTCAGCTGGCTGGTCCATACCTTCAGGTCCCACAGCTGGTGCTCCTCAATGAAGCCCCGCAAGGCCTGGGAGAACTGGGAGGATTAGAGAGAGAGAGTGGGAGTGAGTGAGAGAGGGAGGGAGAGTGAGCGAGAGAGAGACAGTTCTTGTAGTTTTTTCTGTACTCACTATCCATCCATTTTACATCCATCTATCCATTCACCCATTAATTCATTCATTCACAATGCATTCATCTATCCATCCATCCTTTTGTCGTCCTATCTATCCGTTTGCCTGTGAGGAGACATATGGATGAGACCGTTATGCCCAAAATATTCAAGCGTGATCAAGCAAGATATTTGAGCCCACTCAGCCTCAGTCATTCAGAAGAGGCTTCCATCCTAAGCGGCTTTTCCTAAACCCTACTTGTCAATGTAGGGGATTAGGCATTTTACTCAAGAAATCCTCCATATGTCTGACCCTTGCCTGATTCAATCCACACCTTTAGGCTACAGGTAGACTGAGTACCGTACAGTCCCAGTATATTTCATCCAGAAGTCAAACAAACAAGTACAGCTTCCCTGTTTGTTTGTTTGTTTGTTTGTTTGTGAAAACAGAAAAATTAAAGACCACCTCCACTCAAAAATGTACTTTCTGTACAGTTTATTCATAAGCATATTTGCACATTCATAGGTCCTAGCCTTTCCAATTAGGGTAAAGGTGTAGAGATGTTGCGAAGACGGCTGCTGGTAAGTTTATTGAATAAAATGGTACAAAAACCATATGACACAAATTGTTATTTCAGTAGGTATTAAGTCTCGTTCAGGCCTACCAGTCTCCCGCGGTGTGAGAGTTCCGAGTCCCCCCCGATGCGTCCCTCCACGTTGTGGTTGCTCTCGCCATGGCGACACAGGTAGATGGAGTGGGAGTGCACGTGGATGTTCATGAGATAGTACACAATCTTGCTCTGGATGTAGTCCTGGACCCGGTTCACCAGGAACCGCACGCCCACGTTCATCACCTTTATGAAGGACAGGTCCCTGGGTTAGCAGCGGAGGAGGGAGAAGAGGCACACGGAAAATCTGTTTAATGTCTCCACCTAGTGAAATTTGGGTGGAACTGCAACACCTGGTTGTTATTCAGATTACCTACATGATTTCTACAGATATAATTGGGTAACCAATGTTCCTGTTTGGTTTGCTTTGTTTAGATTGGAAACCGTTTCTAAGCTGCACTTGAGTGTTGTTTCATGAATGTTTAAGTAAGGTTATCATTCCGGGGAGGACTGTTGCTAATTACCAACAGTCATAGCAGTTAGTTGAAGACATGAAGTCTTACTTGTCATACTGGTCAGGGTCTAGCGGTTGGTAGGTGACCTTGTAACACTCGATTCTCTTCAGAAAGTCGTCCATCACTCGCTCTCTGTGTCTCTCCGGGTAGTCGGGACTGGAAACTTTTACCTCCTGTGAGGCATTTCACACACGTTTCAACAGACCATTACAAATTAATAATCAACGGACATCAGCTTTATTCAACTAGTGGCCATCTTGGTTACATCTTGGTTCTAAAATTCTGCTTTCAGCTCCCCCCACCCAGCTAGTGTTTCAAAGCAAGATGGCCACTATGTGAATAAGGCCCATTGTAAGTATTAATAGGTTATGAGGTTGACCTTGCAGGGCATTGGTTTGTTATAGTCTTTGATTCCTCTAAGTGACCTTAGAACATACCAGAATGTTGGCAGCAATGACTTCTGGGTCGTCACACTCTGACTCCACAAAAAACACCTGTTGTAGAGAAGGCAGTTTACAATGCAGTACTGATTCAAAGCCCAAATATTTGTACCTCACTTCCTGGCACTGTCGTTATATCTGTTCAGCTGTCCGTCTGTTCTGTATTTAGTGCGTTGAGTAATATAGACGTGTCGTAATAAATGTAGGTTACCTTAAATGCATTTTCTTGGACGAAAGCGAGAATGAGGTCTCGTCTCTCCCTCGTCGTGTTTGTTGCGTCGAACACCTGGTTCAAATGATAGAATGTAGAACATTGAATATAAAAATCCATAAAAACAACAAAAAGGGGTGTAGTTTGCTGCTGCGCAGAGTAGCCTAATGTAATAAATTTTTATGACAGTTTGGGATTAAAGAAATCCCTTTGCGGATAGGTTTCCGCTCTGGGAGCGAAAGAAAAGGGAGGATAAAAAGAAGAGGGAGACGAGACGCAGGAATACAGATGGATAGAAGAGGATGGATGTAGACTCACAGCAATTTGTCCTCCTTCTTCTGTCAGATACGCCCTCACATCCTGCAGGGCCACCAGAGCACACTGTCTACACACACACACACACACACACACACACACACACACACACACACACACACACACACACACACACACACACACACACACACACACACACACACACACACACACACACACACACACACACACACACACACACACACACACACACACACACACAGAGAACAGATTGTTAACATCACAACAAAACCAGTCACAACTTTACAGATATCTGAAACCATACCCATACTCCTATCTCTACACCCAGCCTTGCAATGAAAAAAAAAAACTACCTACAGCTCTAACCATACCATAAACCTATCTATGCCCTTGCACCTGACCTGTAGCTATATTATTAACCATGAACCTACCCTAGACATGACCCCTAACAATTAAAAGAAAAACACTGCATCTAGAGCCCTACCCATTCCTCTACACAGAGTACTATCTAACATCTAAATAACTGTCAGTGTCTGATATGTATGAGTGTATGCAATAATGTATGTGAGTATTAATGACGTAATAATTATTCGATAACATTAGATAGCTGAAGTTAGATAATGTATAATTTGATCCAAAAGGCTTTGCCATCATCCCGGCTTGGGTATGTTTTTCACTGATGTCCTCCCGTTAACTACGCCTCTTAGGTCACAAAGGCAACTGACAAGCAACGCTATGGACTGTCCAGTATTACTGATCAAAGCAGGACTGAATGATTCGGTAGCGCTTGTTATAGCATGAGAGTGACAGCGGCAGGTTGTTCATATCTAGGTCAGCCCCGGTGCCAGGAAGAGGTGAGTGTACTTATTAAAAGACCAATTTATTACGGAGCCCGATAGGAGACGTTTCAGAGGAATAGACAGCCCTGCCTGTCAGGTTCAAGATCACCTTATTATATTTATCAATGCTCTTTCACGCTTTAACATAGAACATAGTGCCATGTTTTATTTAATCATCTGTAATTTTAAGAGTTTACGTCATATTTTTCAATTTCCTATCAGTTCATGAGTTCATGATGTCATGACTTCATATGATGACGTCCCAATTATATTAGAGTTCAGGATATCATATTTAAAACAATCCCCTATCATGTTAGCGCTCATGATGTCAATCATTTTTAATCCCCATGTTAGAGTTTATGGGTGTGATGTTGAAGAGTGACATCACAAGTGACATCACACCTACGCTCCACAATCAATCCGATTTATGATAGATAGATCAGCCTACCAGTTGGTACAGTTCACTAGGTAGACTAATATTTCAATCAATTTTTAAATAATGTAATGGATTATCATCTTTCTTTTTTTATCATCCATCATCATCATCTTTGAGATAATGGCGTCATCTTTTCTGAACTGACCAGAATGACATGTGCTGTGTTAGTGAGGTTGAGACATTATTTTCTGTGTCATCTATGTGTGTGTGAAGGAGCTATTTTGAGGTGGCCGTTTGCAGGAGGCCTGTATGCTATATGAGCCCTTAATCCTATAGCGTCCGGTCTTCAGTAATGGCTGTGATCACAAGAGAGACTGAGTGTTGCAGGCATTGCTCCACAAATAGCTTAGTCATTGATGTGATAAAACTATGCTGCACAAGGCCTTTATCCACAGAGACCGAGGAAAATATGATCCGATGATGGTGAAAGCAATTCATAATGCCAGATCCTTTAGCTATTGTTTGACACCATAACTTAAATGTAGAGTGGATCATGCATGCACCCAAACATACAAACGAATGGGTGCACACACATGCGCACACCATGGTCCGTTTATTAATGGGTCATTTGATAATATTGTCCTGGAAATATTGAAAAATGCCCCCCGAAAACATTGATCACAGGGGCAGAAAAGCCCTTGTTAAAAAAAAGGGAGATTTCCTACACACACACACACACACACACACACACACACACACACACACACACACACACACACACACACACACACACACACACACACACACACACACACACACACACACACACACACACACACACACACACACACACACACACACACACACACACACACACACACACACACACACACACACTAGCCAGCCAAGGAACTTACTTCCTGATTTTCATGGCTTCCTGGTTGTCATGGCGGAAGAAGTCGTAAGACTTATAGGCCTTGACCGCCTCCCTCCGGTACACACCCAGGTTAAACACTGAGGGAAACAGGAAGTCAGCGATGCTGTCAACACACTTCCTGTATTGCACCCTACTATGACAGATGTGTTCATCACAGCAGGTTCAACCGAACTCCACCATTCTCTCCATATTACTCTTTATCTCATTGCACTTTTGTTCTTAATACTGCATGAAAAGTAGGATGAGTTACAATTCTCTGTAACTGTTGAACACTAATGTATTCGAACAGAATCTGTTTTGTTGTGAATACAAATGAGTTACCACAGGTTATTGTATTCTCGTTTTGTGTTATTATATATCCTGTCTTCAACGTATCTCCTGTGAATCGCACATATCACCTTCAGAATCACAGAACATTGTATGCTTCTTGTCAATGTTGTGATGCCTCACAAGAATGGGGGGGGGGGAGGGGAGTGTAGTGGTGCGTTCCCACCCTAAAGGTTCTGGGTTCAATCATATTCACGTCGACCTGTAGGCATCCTTTGAACAAAGATGTCCTAACACCCTATCTGCTCCTTAATGACATGTACCTGAATTCACAGTAGGTTGCCCAGTCCAATGGGAATGTGTATACGCGCGTGTCTCTGCATTACGCGTGTGTCAGAAACAGTGCATTGGACGGCGGTTGCTCCACTAAATATGGCAGTAGGAATGGAAGGTGTTGTGCAAGTGTTGTCACCTTTGGTGGGGACGCCGATCCAGTTGAGGTAGCGTGTGAGTTTCTTGGACATGTAGGTCTTCCCTCTGGCGGGAAGGCCGATCATCACGATCACCGTGGGGGAATTGGTCATGTAGGACGCCCACGCTGCAACACACACACACACACACACACACACACACACACACACACACACACACACACACACACACACACACACACACACACACACACACACACACACACACACACACACACACACACACACACACACACACACACACACACACACACACAGTGTCACATACACACAAACACACACACAGCAGCATATTAATGGTTGCAGGCACATACAGAGTTGCATGGCAGTCAAATAGCTCAGTAGAACGTAAATAGATAGCATGCTGAATAATCCTCCATTGTTTTTTAGTTTAGTTGTACACAAAGGTACAAAATTATTATAGAAATTATATTATAAATGATATAGTAACTATATAGTATATGGTTACTTTAACAGTACTTTAGTCCAAGTGACAGCCCCCCCATCTACAGTCTCAGTTTGTAGAACAAGTATTGAAGTATTTGATTAATTAATACATGCTGTCATGCTATCAAAGGTTCAAAAGTAATTGCGTGACTGTGATATTGTCTCAGGTCTCTCCTGCAAACGAGGTGCTAAACCTCAATGAGACTTCCTGAATAAATAAAGGTTAAATAACTACATATTGATATCACACATTTCTTCCGTTACTCGAAAACCTGTTTCAAATGTGGATGATCCAGTTTATCTAATGTCTGCACTATAAATAATCCTCCAGTAGCCTAAAACAAATACTCAGTCTGCTACTTCCAAGGATCAAATACCTTCCAAGCCCTGCACATGATAAATATATCTTCAAAAACTATAACCCGTTGATCTAGAAATCATTGCATGCAAAACTGCTTTCTAAAACTGAAATGTTTGTTTTGTTTTATTTAAAACATGTACAAATAATAAGCACTAAACAAACAGAGGAACTGTAAATAAAAAATTTCAATAATGTCTGAAACGGAGTAGGACGAAGGACGTATACGCTCCTACACACTTCGCATGCCTGTTCAGAAGGCCTGCATTGACTGACAGAGATCGGAAAGTCCCCAAGGCGCCCCATTCTCTCACTTTCATCAACATCCACTCCCATGATCACATGCTTACAGCACTTCTTCTCCTTCATCCGCAGCTCGCTCTTCTTGGCCTCTGCTAAGTTCGCAGGGCTGTCGTCCCTCTGAATACTGGACATGGTGATGCTCCGGTACTTAAAAAGTTAAAGCACTCCTTTCAAATAACAAATTAGTAGGAAACATTGTTAAAAAAAATATAATAATATTACTATCCACACTTTTGTCAATGTTATCAGCGCCCGATATGGAATGTCATCATTCAGGCGAATGGGTTATACATTGAACGCATTGGTATTCAAACTCTGCTATAGAAATGGTAAACAGCATCACATCTGCAGTTTGCAGTAGACTAGCTAATCGTTGATAAAAAAAATAAAATAAACGCAGATGCGCAATATACCAGTGTTGTCTGCAAACGATGCGAACCCAAATCTGCAACGCCTTTCACTGATCATATTGAATCAAATGCGCAAGGCCTTTTTCAAATCATTTGATCGAAGTCGTTACTATCACAATATTTCATGTTGGCACATTTTCCTAACACATTTATAAACCGTCGGGTTACCTGCCCTCAATGCAGATGCTTCCAGCTGTGAGGGTGAAATGTCGTGGTGTGTCTTAACCCGGATCTGTAATCCTCAGCTATGGATTCACATTTAACGGAGTTATGAGGAAGAGCGTCGTAACGGCGACCAAGCCGGCCGGTACACAGGGTTTGTCCTAGCGCCGAACTTGCTACTACCAGCGCGCTGGTGTCCTTCCAAGAGCTCCGAGCTTTACGTCACATTTTCCTACCGTAACGTTGATAATAGATCACCGGTTGGTAAGGACACCCCCCCCCCCCCCCCCCCCCTCTCCACATTAAAAGCTCCAAGAACAAGTCTATCAAGGTCATTAGCTCATGGGCAAAAAATAAATAAAAACAGCAGTGGCATGACTTGACAACAAATGTTATAGTTCTGCATCACTTATAATCTCATATAAGCCTAGAATAAAAATACGAAAGGACCAAAACTACTTGAATCACTTTATTTATTTCCAACAAAATACATTTGCTTAACATAAAACATCTGCATAGGTACTTTTATTCATTTACTTTCAATACATACATAGCCTAAGACGCAACCCCGGCTATCTAAAAAAGACAACAGTTTAAAGTACCTTTCCACCGTTGAGCTCATATACAACATTTAACCCCAATAAATAAAACCAACACATTCCAACCATCTCAACAATAAAAAAAATAGAGTTAGGTTTGAATGAATTAAATTACCTCATTCTAGTTTCAGATAATACAAAGTGGTGGTAGAGTTAATGGACCCTTAGCCTACTCGTTTTCAAAATGGAAAATCAGCTAAATCAAGAAATCTCTCTAGTGTGCATTATTACACTCAGGTCAAACACACTTATGGAATGCCACATGGTAAAATATACAGAAAGACTGCATGATTCCCAGTCCTCATAAGACCCCCCCCCCCCACAAACATCACACCAACACAATCCCACCTATCACACCCCTGCACATACACCACACCCCCACACACACCCCAACTTCACACATTCTATTTTTTCCTACACGTGGGGACATATAAGGTTCCGAATGTCAGGCACTGGAGGCTGGGGAGGGGGGGCGGCTCGGTGACAACCCTTCCATACAGCAGCCAATGGGGTGAGAAAGATTGTGCGAGTGGTCGTCACTCTAGGAACGTATGGCGGAAGGCATGCCGATGGTCAGTAGCACAGCACAGTTGATGTTTCTTATCACATGAACGGTTATCTGGGGAAGCAGGATGAGGGCCGTGGCACCAGTGTGACGCGCCGGTCAGTGGTTTGGCAGGTGCTCATTAAGACTTGATCTTCCACAGCTGGGAACACAGACGAGCAGAGGAGAAGGTTAGGAGATTACGGTTTATACCGCATGCGTATACGCAGATCATTGAAAGAAGAAAACAGTCTATTTGGTTTAAGCGACTTCTCTGTGATTTGGTTAAAAACATAGTCTATGTGCACATTCAAATCTATGGTGTTTTTCTGTTATTATTAATCATTTCGTTGGTCACTACACTATCCTAACTTCATTCTTGCGAAATACAAAAACAAATTATACTAATGAGATCTGTGCATTTTAAACAGGATACGTTATAGGTATGATAAAAAAATATATATTTGAATAACACAAAATATAATTTGAATAAAACCCTGCGATAACTAAGTTAGTCACTTATTAAAAAAACACTGACCCCGCCCCCTAAAATACTGGGCATGCTCAGTACGACTTCGTAAGACTCACTCGAATGTTGAAGCCCAGCAGGTCGCTGACCACGGCGGAGACAGCAGACAGGATGACCACCTTGGTGATGTTGTAGATCAGAGGGTTCACGGTCAGACCCAGCAGCCGGAAAGGGGTGTCCAGCTCCTGGGGTCAGATCAGGAGAGCAGCGGACATTAATACATCAATTGTAGGATAATATCAGATTAATGAAGCGGTTTTCTGTTGCTGGACCATACAGGGAAACATGAATCTAGTTGGACTTTGATTATTTAGAAATCACTGTAATAAGGTGGGTTGGACTGAAATTCAAAGCTTGATGAAAGTCTAAATATGTGTTCAAATGAATGTTAGTTTTCCGTTTGGAGGACCATTTAGGGAAACAACCATCTTGATGGTATTTGGTTATTTCGATATTTGTGGACTCGTGTGGACTGAAATCACTGCTTGATGGATCGACATGGGCTAGATACAGTTGGACAGATGGATCCAACCATAGTAGTATTTGTATTGGTACATGAAGGCTTGGCAGTTATAGTGTCTGCATGCTGACCTTCATCAGCTTCATGGCCAGCTTCAACACATTGTTCACCAGAACCAGCTCCTCCTTCTTATTCGGCTTCTTCTCAATCCTCAGGTACAAATTAATCTGAAGGAGAAAGGAATTGCAAAAATAAAAAAAGGAATATGATGGGAATAGACTTCTTTTGTTTTGAATTCAAGTAGTAAAGTAAGGTCAAGTATGGACATTTCAGCCATTCTGCTTGTATGCACATGTCCATCTACCTGCTCGGTGAGTAGTACGGAGGCGTTGCTGTACTTGCTGTTGGTCTCCGAGCCCAGCGTGGCGAGGCGTAAGAGGAAGAGGAGCAGAGCGAAGGCCCACACCATCAGCTCCCAGTTCAGAACAGAGTCCAGGAATGTCTTGTAACTGTGCAACAGCTGCAGCATGGGCAAAGGGAGATAATAAGCCATTTGAAAAAGGTGTGTTCAGAAACATGATATAGACAGAGCAGCATACTAGGTGTGGGTTACTCGGTGTGTGTTTATTCAAAATAACTGCAAGATATCATCTAGTCTCCTGGCAGGGCCAATATTGGAACAATCGGTTATGTCCCATTATTACATTCATATCCCCTACGATCAGATAACAGAAGATAACACTGACCTGGGCACAGATGATGAAGCAAATGGAAAGAGCCAGGAGAAAGATGGTGGACACAATGACATCCACTGAGCGCTGGGGTCCTCTTCTCTGTTTTATAAAACAAACCAAGAGCTCAAAAGGGAACTGAGGGGGAACTGTAGTACAGAGGAGGTTGGCTGCCCCCTACAGGCAAAAAACTGTCATAGTAGCACTTTAAAAACAGTACATACAGCAGTGAATCTCATTTTTAGGTATAAACATTCTCAGAACCAACATTTTCCATCTTATTTTATATAGCTGGTACAGTTGAAGCTTTCCAACTCTTTGTTACGTTCATAGCTGTATGAATACACAGTGTTTTCTCCGCTTGCAGTGTAGGCTCCCTGTTATAATTCAGCAATCTATAGCGATTCCATACGCATACCAGGTGATCCCATGTGGAGTCACGACCTGAAGGCTGTGAAACACTTTCATCGAGACAAAGGTGCAAACCTTGAGGAAGGAGCGCAGAGAGAGCCACATCTTGATGTTCTGGACCTTCTTCAGTCTGAAATGGGGGATCTCAGACTTCTTAGCCTTGCGTGCAGAGGTGAGGTGGCTGAACAGCTTGGCGAACAGTAGTCTCTGCCATAGAAGATGAAAGATAGATAGATTGTTACTAATTGTGCTCGCACTGCGTCACTTGTCCGCTGTCACGACCTAAAGCATACCGTACTGTAGAACCCCTGAAAGAGTTGCAAAGATGTTTTTGAATCTTTCTGCTACATGAAAAGATATACGCCGTTCCGATACACCAAGGTTCGGAACGCCGTGTCTACATGTCTCCATGAACAGGACGTTACTGGACGTTAAGGCCCACCTGTCCACAGCCCAGTAACTACTGGTTTATACCCTTACAAAATAAACCGCAACGGAACATGGACTTTAAGCAGTTTCCACGTGTCGTCTTTCCGTTTACCTGTTTATACGTCCGCTCCGCCACGCACATCATGAAGAAGAAGAGGCCGGCGAGGCAGAACTTCTCCACCGTGACGATGAGGAAGAAGGTGCAGGCAGTGGCGTCCGTCGGCCCGGCGGTCGCACCCCACAGCAGGGCGGGGGTCAGCAAGGTCAGACTGGACAGGTCCAGCTGCTGGCCCAGCCGGAAGGCGTAGGGTAGGAGGGCCAGCGTGGCCGTCACCAGGCCCCCCAGCATCAGGTATCCCATGCCCTGCTCCACTGCCTTCACCTGGGGGGGGGGACGGGGGACGGGGGACGGGGGGACGGGACGGACGGACCAGGGAGACATCGTGTTGGTACACGCCAACGATAATGTAATCAATGTAGCGGTCAGTGCTTATTAGGGGAAATGACACAAGTACAAGAAATAAAATGAGTAAAAAGGTAAAAAGTGAGAATCAGTTAGATTTGAGAGGTAGATTTAGACCAAAACGACGACACCCTACTTGATAAGACGGGAGCTAAACAGGAAAACGAACAAGTTATGTTTTAAGATATTGACCGATTGTGATGCCCTCAGTTTATCTGGCAGGCTGTTCCACAAACATTTTCTGTGCACCTTGGTGTTAAAAACGGCACTTCTACGGTTTACTCTGGTATATGTTTGAGACAGTAATCTTCTTTCTACTTCACTACATTTGCCATTCATACCTTCGTTACAACTAGTCTGCTATGAATGCAGGGATTGAGTGTAGGGTGGGAGAATGCGCGAGGAACACCGCATCCGCAGATGCCAACATGTAAAGATGGAAGAGATGGGAACTTCATTCTTATTTATTGTATTGGGACTTATTTTGTCCACTACAGAAAAAATTTAAAGCGGGAGAAAGGACAAAGAAGTTGGGATGTGCATTCTGTATTTTTAAGCAAGGTCCTTTCATTTGTCTCCTCTGCAACATAGTGACCAGTACAATTGCTCCCATTTTTTATGGGAGTAATTGTACTTTTACTTGAGTTTCCACTGGAAATGACAGCCAGAAATCATAATGGTATTTCTTTCGGGGGGGGGGGGGTCGTATACTGTGTGGGCCTGTGAGCCCGTAGCTGTGGTTAAGCTGTACAAAAAACAATGACTCTGTTGAGGTGAGGTCAGTAGGGGTGTTGGGAGTGTGTGCTGGCGGCGTGTGCTGGCAGCGGTGGTGTACCCGTGTCAGGATGATCCCACTGATCTCCAATACTGACATGTCTGCTTTCTTGCACTCGCCCTGCTCCCAGAATATGGCACTGACGCGGTCACGGGACGGGTGGCAGGGCTGCAGCCAGGACAGCTGGCCCTGCAGCCATGAACACACACACACACACACACACACACACACACACACACACACACACACACACACACACACACACACACACACACACACACACACACACACACACACACACACACACACACACTCCATTTAAGAAGCTGCACATATAGGTCTAGCATGCAAACATTAAATGCAACATTTTTAAAGTCAGGACGTGTTGAGTGTTTTCGTCTGTCGTCTAGAAACAAAGGATCTGGCTGATTGCAATAATTATCAGATAATGGATAGTCTATTAGGGTGATGTTCTACTCAACACTGTACGTCATTAAACTACGTATTGTATTATTTATATTGACTCATTTTGGTTTTATTATATATGTTCATTTACTATGGTTTTATTACATTTGGCGAGTCCCTTGAGAGATAATGTCACCATTCACCACAGACTGTAAAAGGAAGACATAAACACGTTAAAGGAACACAGTAGAACCCTCCAGAGACTCACTCCGGCGATCCCCTGCTGCAGGTTCTCCTCGTCGCTGCTCAGTGCGGCGGAGGACACCGGGAACGCCACGCCCACCTTGTGACGGCCCCTCCCCCTCACTGTCGCTGCTGCCGCTGGAGGCGGAGTCAGGCCCCTGCAGAAGCTCCTCCCACATGGTGTCATCCGTGTCGGAGGCGAGGCGTGAGTCCCCAGGGGGCGGCCTCAGCCGGTCCAGCTCCCGGGATTTGGCCTGGCCCTCTTTGGCCGCTGTAACCTCAACTCCTCCTCCACCTCCCCCTCCTCCTTCTTCCTGCGGTCAACGAAGACACAACCATAGGCGTGTTGGAAAGGATTCATGAAGACTGGAAAAATTATCCAGAATCTGGGTATGGATCATGAGAATGGCGGTCTCACAAATCAGACTTGATGAATATCTAGCGTCTGATGGCAGACAAGCAGAAATCTGGGTGAACGGGGGTGTTTCGCTTTCTTTCGCTTCATATTTGTTTCAGCCAATCATGCTGTTCGAGGCTGGGGTCTGTAAGCACGTAATTGGCGAACACAAACTCGGCCAGCAGTAGTCAGTTGTAAAAAACTGTCTGTAAAGATTTCAAATCGACAACGTGTAGACTGGCCACTGTAGAAATACACTGATTAAAATCCCCATCTGAAAGCTTCATCCACTCTGGCAAATTAGTTTTCCTTTGACTAATATCTCCGTAACGAAACAGCAAACAAGGGTTAACTCCGGGCCTTGCAGCTTTGATTTCCAGCTCTGTGCTGCCTGCCCCAAGAAGTTCTGCTGTAACATAGTAGAACTGCATGATCTAAGATTATGAGAATGGCGAATAGAACGCAGGGACAACAACTGAAGTAGGAAACGATGAAGAAAGGTCAACATGAAGTATTTACACATTCCTGAAATGTGGGAATATCATCTGCAAACAGTCAATGTTAATTCATTAACGTCAACACATTCCCTACTTTGTGATGATATAATACGGTTATGGAAGTCACCACCAAACAATACCTCCACTCGTAGCATTTAATCCAGCAGTACAGGACTAGCAGTATTTGTAGTGTTATTTACTCTCATGGACCGGTACCAGTATGTGGAACCAGTGGTTGATGATCTGGACGTACCTGGGTTCTTGGAGTGGATATGGGGAGCCTATGTGGGCCTCTCTTCCTCAGGGTGGAGGACGACACCGGCAGGCTGGCAGCCGCTAGCCGCTCCTGCTGCCGGAGGACCTGGCCGTCCCTCGCGTCCTCCTCGTCCGTGGAGAGCTCGTCCGACGCCCGGAACCCCGACTTCCTCTTGCTGCTCTGCAGGAGGACACCAGTGAGATGAGGGCATGACCGCTTAACAAAAAACATTGTCGTCATTGTGTAACGTTGGCCAACTTGCACTCAGTGCTCAATGCTTCTTGCAAGAATTGTGAGGATTTCTGTCATTCCTTGAGTCATTTAAGCTTTTGTAATTCAAAATCCCCCTGATACTGCCGAAACTTGATTTGATTGTCATTTATTGATCACAAAGTTCTTCATTTCAATGTGCCCGAAACCATGTCTCTATCAACAAACATTTCATGATTTCCATGAGCGTTTGCACTGTGTCAACTTGTTGCGGTCAAAAACTGTTTGTGCTCCTTCACTTAACAGCACCCCTCGTTACCTGTTGAAAGGTTCCTACTTATATAGGATTCACACATATGCTTATCAGTGCCACCAGTGGACAATTTGTGTCCTACACCCAAACCAATGAAAATGGCTCTTACAGTACTTATTGTAAGTCGCTTTGGATAAAAGCGTCTGCTAAATGCCCTAAATGTAAATATAATGACATGGTTTATCATTGGAACAAGTACTGAGGATAAACAGGAGCATGGGAAAGGAAAGTAAGAGAACCCAGGCATTTTCTCAAGAGCTCTGAGGTCCTTTTCTGTCCTCTAGTGGTCAGAAATAAAATGCATCCTGCAGTGTGGATGAATTCATAGGCAACCTGCTGAATAAGATCGACAGCTGGGTGTGATAGACAGCGCCTACCTCGGCTCTGTAGGACAGCCACTGGCCCTCCTCCGTCGGCCTGGTCTTCTTCTGATCCGCCTCTCCTTTGTTCTCCACCTCCTCGGTCTTCTTGGCTCCTCTGCTCTTCCACGGCCTTCAGCACACAAACACTTCTGGTTCATTAAGTTCATAGATGATGGTGTGGGGTGTCCATTACTGAGTGCGTGCCACTGGGTTGGCAGCAGGGATTCAGGAAGGACCTGTGGAGACTGTGTGATGTTCTGGTGAAGGCCACCTCGTACGACATAGCTGCTTTTCTGGGTATGTTATGAATTGATCAAAGTAGAAATTGGCTAAACGTGGAGGCCTATCTGTGCGTGTGTGTGTGCGTTTGTGGGCGTGCACACATGCATGTTAATGTCTGCCCTCTTCAGCAACCCACCTCCTCCTGCGTGCGGGGCTAGTGGTGGTGGTGGTGGCGGTGCTGGTGGTTGTTTTGGCGGAGGTGGTGTTGTTGTTGGCGATGGTGCGGTTGGACTCAGTGGAGACGATCTGGCAGTGCACCGTCCCCAGCAGCAGCATCAGACACATGGGCTCCAACAGATCGCTGGCTCCAGCCGTCGGCAGCTGGAGATACAGCACCACCGCGGCCACTGACGGGGTGGGTGGGTGGGTGGGGCAGGAGGGGGGAGGCAAGACATGAAGACTAATGGAGGTTATGTGGTACTGCCTAGCTCAGCTGGTAGAGCATGACATTGCATTGACACTGCAATGAGTTAGGGGTTTGATTCCCACAGGGAGGAACCCATGCTTAATACATATACCCCTCACGGTACCGTCAAACACTTTGGATTAAAGTGTCTACCAAAGGGCATATATTTTAATTGTGTTCGTTATATTTTATTTGGCTTATGGTTAAGTTAGTATTTACTTTTTTTGTATTTAATATATTTTCCAGATCAACAATCATCAATTGGACATTTACATTATTCCAAGACTTGCAAGACCCTGTTTGTTTCCTAAAGCTGTAGTTGCTGTGATTTTGTTGCCCTTGACTACAGCAGGCTTCAACAATAGACAATCCAACTCTAACCATAAGAATTCAGCAGCAGTTGGACAACAACCAATCAATGGGAGAGAACAAATACCGGTTCTTTAATTTTGATCAAATCAAGTTAAGTAAATAGTCCAGGTTCACCATGACCAGGCTGAACCCCAGGAGCGCCCAGCCTACCTTGCATGAAATAGAGCAGCAGGATGCACCAGGATATATGTGTGGAGGTGACCTGGGTCCACCAGCGGAAGAAGAAGGGGAAGAGGAGCACCCGGACCAGGCCCTTACGGGTTAGAGATGCCCAGGGGCTCTCTGGCTTGGCCTTGCTGAACGTAGATCCTGGGAGAGCAGAAACACAACGTGTCTGACTGGTGTTCAACTTTACTGAAGCTGAGTTAATACATCTAATTAGAGAAGAGGGTAGTTTATGGATCCCAGACAGGAAGTGTGTGTGTCGTAGCAGAAAGTACAGGACCGTGATAGAAAAAAAGACATAATTTTTTTTACTAAAAGTAAAAACAACAAAAAAATGATATGGAACATGTACATTCACAATATGCAATGTAAATGCAAATATAAAAGTACAATGCGTGTTTCCTTAAGTGGTTTGGGTCCATGTCATAAACCCATTTTTAGGCTTGAAAATTACATTTTTATGCATCTGCTTCCACACACTTTGTTTTACTCCTATCAACATCTGTCAGTGGAATACCCAGTGAACTTACATCGCGCCACACTTAAAAGTTCAAATCATAAGGCATTCATTTATTACACAGATCCTTTACTATACCTTTTAAAACCTTTAAATAATCGGTATTAATTATATATATTTCTTATCCATCTGTAATTTATAGTTTTAGATTATATAGCTATTCTAGCTTGGTCTCTTGAGTTAAATAAAAATCTTCTGATGTGAGGCCATATTCACCTCTGACAAGGTCCACATCGATAAGATCTGGCTTGATGTGGCCAGTCTTCATTGGTTTGCTGTCGATGTCCTAGGAAATGAGGAATAGTTAGGATTGATGGGAGGGTGGAAATTGGTGTAGGTAGCAAAGATAGTATTGTGATGACAGTTTCCTTACATTAAGCTCAGCCTGCTCCAGAGATTTCTCCCATACTTGTTGATCGTACGCCCCGATCTATTGCAAAGAGATTATTACAATTACATTAAATTCATCAACAACAACAAAAAAATCATAAGTTTCACTATCAATCTATGTGTACCTTCTCTTGATACCAAGCTATTCTCGACATTTCCAAATGACACTGAAACCAGGCGCATCAATGTCAGGTCATTTCACAGAAACACACAGGAAGACGGTGGGGAAATCCAAACTCTTGACAGCAAAACAAGACAACATCGCCGTTTGTATCATTGATTACCTAACAGCATAAACAAAGCAAAGGCATTGAAGAAACAATAACACAATAATACAAAAAGAAAAATTTTAATCAATGGTATGAAGCGGATAAGACAACATTGACAGTATGCAAAACAACAGCGGTCAGTCCGTCAACATACGGTTTACATTATTTGTATTTACAGTAATAATAACACTCCGAGCTTCATCATACCTGATAATCGAGACTCGGCGACAAAGTGGAAGATAGTTCAAGTAATCATACTATCACAGATCGCTGTGTGTTGAGAGTCTTCCCCTCATCCAAGTGAGAGAGGTTGGGAGGAAATTCCAGCTTCCAAACATAACAGTCGATTGTCGTTTTAGCGAAGCAGCCACTACAATGTTGACTTGACAACGACTCGTACTGCTTATTCAATGCAATGAAACGCCGTTGGCAATATACAAATCGAACTCTATGACTATCAGAAATGAATAAACGATGAGCAAGGATTTAGTTGAACTGGATGGTATTTATTATTTACGGAGTTACCTGACTAACTTCACTTTCACATTTAGGCAGCTGACTGGCCCACTTCCCTTTTCCGGGTTTTGTTTGGTTTGCACGTTCCTACGCTCCCTGCCAGCGTGCGTAACATTCAGCCAATCAGATCGCATACTGAATGTTGACAGGTATAATAAGCTCAGAAATGAGAAGAAAACACAGGAGAGAGGTCAGGAGAGGTTAATTGACAAACAAATGAATTATTAAGTAGCCCTTTCGATTTCTGTTTACTTCTGACATACAACGTTTGTGTATATATAGGCATAGTGTAGTCATTACATACATGTATGTTGTTATTAAGACTAAAACGGTCACATAATAGCTTATTACAGTCCTAGTGTCTGAGAGCATCTCATTAAAGGAACATTTCGTTAAAAATTTTTTATTTGTCATTGGATGCCTGAGTTTCCACTAGAGACTGATCCTGGTCTACCACACACACGAGCTTCGCCTTGATCTTCTTGTTGGACGAGATGATAAAAAAGGGGCTGAGGAATGCGTAACTCGAGGAGAAAAACACCCTCATGTCGGCCACCACCGGCGACACCTTAGTCACCGTCAGCATGTAGATCCAGATCACGTTGTCGATGCCGAAGAACACCGCGTAGAGTACCACAAGGGTGATCACCGTCCTGGCCGCCCGGGTCTCGACTCCGTGGACCCGCCGTATGGACCGGACCTGCCGGCTGTGGCGGTGGAGGATCAGGAGGATGTAGCCGCTCGACCACAGCATCAGGAACACGAAGGC
Organism: Lota lota; assembly: GCA_026745465.1. NCBI lineage: Eukaryota > Metazoa > Chordata > Actinopteri > Gadiformes > Lotidae > Lota > Lota lota. Next base: position 2,027,512 of record JACYXH010000077.1, on the reverse strand, counting down.
GAAGTCCCGCACCGAGACGGCGATGCCGTTGATCACGTACGACAGGTTGTCCCGGAAGTCCACGTGGCAGAAGCCCAGGTTGAGGGTGAACGCCGGCACGGTACCGTTGCGCGGGGCGATAGAGAACAACGGCGCGGCGATGCATATGGCCATGTTGAGGAACCACAGCCCCGCGAAGGTGGGCACGACTAAGGTGGGCAGCATGGCTTTGAGGTGCGGCGCGGTGGGGGCTAGCGTCGCCGCCTGGAAAACACTCAGCATGCAGGTGAGGCAGACGGACAGCGCCCGGGAGATGCGGTACAAGTAGATGACGGCCTTGCAGCCAGCGTCGTTCAACAGGTCATGGAGGCCGAAGACGGCCATGGTCAGGGGCACGCAGCGCGTCAGCAGCAGCATCAGGTTGGAGAAGGCCAGGTGACACAGGATCAAGTCGGTGGGAAGGAGCTTGAGCTCGGCGAAGACGATGTGGACGTAGGCCACGAGCACCACGCCGTTGCCCAGGATCCCCATACCCGTCTGCAGTAGGAACGAGACGCCTTTGATGGTCACGCAGAGATCCATCTCATCAAAGCCTTGCCAGGGGTTAATGGTTCAGAAAAACCACATTAAAACTAAATAATGTAACAGGCATGCATTTTGTTAGTAGAACACCAAGACATGGACAAGTTTATTCAAATGAACATCTCCATGGCCAATCAAGTAGTTTGGAAGTTTGGTGGCCCACCCCATTAAAGTGCTAACCATGTAGGCAATACGTGTTGTGACGACCCAGGTTTGATTCCATCCTGCTCAGTCCTACGCTATGTCATTCCCCTTCATCTGGTTAAATAAATCTAGTTAAACGGTGAACTCACATAAATATTGAAATACTCTATCTGGGAATTATGCACCTCGATACAATAGGAATAGTAAACTCACCTGTAGTGTAGATGTTGATGAAACATACACACGTGTTGACCAAACTGTGCTCATTAGCCTGTGTAATTTCCTTTTATAGCGTCTGTATCCGGGGGGGATTCACAGGATAATATTATCGTATTTAGGAACCCCTCTCTTATGGGTGAAGGTGTGTTAAGAGGAGCTTTACTTTGGAACTTTGTTATTTCCTGTGTACTGGTGAAGTCTGGCTATACGCTAACAAGTTGTTATTACTCAAATCAGGTGGGAAAAGCATGTTATCTTCGCAACTGTCAAGCTGATTCAACAATATGTACAATTATCTAGAGACAAGGATAATTACCTTGTTGCTTCTGTAGATATAAACTTTGTTTTCACTAAATTTGACATGACCATATTGTTTAATTTACATATTAGATAACAAATAAATGGTTTGGGCCACTTGCAGCAAAGAGATAATGACATTTATATTTTACAGATTGTATGTTTTCACCTTGACACAAGGTTAATCGTGATTAACAACATTGTAGGCCTTATTCCACACCTCATAAAAACAACACACATCATTTGTATGAGTAGATGTTTGCTCCCTTGGTGCATAGAGCTAGCAGTGACCTTGACTTGAACAGCATGGTGGAGCGGTGCTCTCAACTAGAATAGAGCTGGAGATCGGCACCAGGGGAGCACCGCAAACGAGATGCACGCCGAATGAAGCGGGGATGCATAATGAATGAGTACGGAGCGGTAACACCCGATCAGGGCAACACTCTTGCTTATTGTCTTTTACTCAAGTTCAACAGCTTTCTATTGCTATGTTTAAGGTAGCTTCACCACTGAAACGATTATGATTATATATCTAGCTTTATATGCGTGTTTTGTATAGTTCACAAACTATATATGGCTAGGCTGTATGATTTGTTTCGAACAGACAGCATCACTTGATGTGCTCCTTGGGGATAATAAGGCAGTCTTACTTACTTACCGGTGTTTCAATAGAATAGCCTTATTACAGTTGAGGTTATTCCTATTCCATAGACAGAAGGGCATCACATATCACTTTTCTGTATTAATGATGGCTTGTCTTTGTGTAAATTAAATTAGGCCATTCATGTTAGGGTATGCCATTTGGGGAAAACAGCCAGAGTATGCTAGATTTTTTAAAGTACCCAACTGAAACAAAAAACACCTTACCGTTTAGCCCTCTCTTCATAGCCGTTCCCCCAAAACACACGACTTGCTCGCTAGCTTTAGCACAGGTCAGCCATCCAATCATTTCATTCGGGCGAATTAAATGATTGGACCGGCTTATTACAGGCCTGCGTCAGCCACTGATACCCAGATACAGATATTTTTTGTCAGAGCATTTTATTTATATATTATCAGGATGTAAAGAAAATTTCAACAATTTGCCTACCCTAGCTTTAAGTGGTGTAGTGGATGGTAGGGTGGTGGTGGTCTCAGTGGATGAGAGGGTGGGGCTATATTGGATTGCCATATTTAATATTGCTAAGAATATGTGTTAGCAGGGTTTTTTTGTGTATTGATGACTGCTTGTCTCCATGGGACTAAAGTCACACAAGTGCAACAGTGAGAGGTCAAAGAGTTGATATAAGCGGTGATTGCTTCGCTAGCTGGGTAGTGTGTTGGCTCTGCATTGTGTTTCCCCTTCAGGACTTAACAGCCAGTAAAATTCCCAAAGGAGCAGGACAATTAACCATATAAAAGACATTATTATTATTCAGGGCTCGGGGAATAGAAGGTCAATATCAATTTACTACTACTACTACTACATTCACTCCCATCTATCTTTAGCCTATCTATATCTATATTTTTGCTAGCTAGCTAGTTTGCTAGCATTTCGGTCATTTACGTCATCTGTGTTTATTGTTTTTCTTACAGTTGTGCTTTTAAAAAAAAGCAAGAATCAACTTGAGAGTTGTGTTGTAGCCCCCCTGGGGGATGCCCTTGGTACTGCACTGTCATAGCGTTATTTAGCGTGTTATTTCCAGGGTTGTTTGTTACATGTGTACGTTTTTGGAGCGCTAATTAAAACGGCGAGTTCAAACACGTTCTCTCCTCACCACCAGGGACTGCATCGTGCACAATACACTTTATAGCCGTCCTAATAGTCGTTCAGGTTCCCCAGACGCCATATTTCACACATTACTTGATGTGCGATCCCATTAATGTTCCTGTTGTTATTTTATCGCTAGAATATGTTCTTCAGTCTTGATTAATTTGCAGATCACAGGGAAATCCACTGGGGCAATTAGGTGACGTAAAGGTCACTGTGGCAACACAACATTTGATCAAACCAAAGGATGCATGTGAACTGAAAAGCGGCCCTTTTGTTTCAGGCACATCCAAATAAACATTTATAGTCTTCATTTTAAATGTATGCTTCGTTTGGTCACATCCATGTGATATCCCTTCACTAAAACTCTTGAAATGTCCTCTTGATATTTCAACAAATGGAGCTGTACATATTATGTTTTTATTTGTATTAAAAAAAGATTATACAGATGATTATTTAGAAATATTCTTCATCAAATATGCTAGAATTTATTTTAAATAAATGTTTCAAATAAAGGTCATAATCCCCAAAGAAAAGGACAAAATACTCATAAATGTTTAGAAAAATCTGAATTCACATACTCAATACTCAATGAGTAGCATATGTCAATGTAGCATAATTTACATGCAGCATAATATACATGCAAATGTGTCGTGTGGATCTAAAAACCGATGTCCCACATAGCTTGGACTTTACTGAAGCTAATTATTTTCCCCTAGATCAAAACACAGTGATAGACCCTATTTTAATTTGAAAGCTAGATCTTGATCAAATGTAAATGAAAAAGAAAAAAACTTTAATAAATGCAGTCATTATGCGATCCAAAGAGCGTGTTACGTAATTCATTAACGCCTCCATTTGTATTATACGAGTAATAGTTGTGTTGCTTTGAAGTCTACCGGGGGCATTAAGTCTCATTAGCCACTAATGAGAGGTGAGACGCGCGTTCATTATCCGATCCCAGGCGGGTGTAGTCGTTCAGGTTGTGTTACTTACATCACTTACGACCAAACCTCCCTTCTCCTTGTGGTCATTTCTTTTTTTCTGGATCCGTGCCTACATAACCATTCATTCATATATTTTACAGAATAGAGCTGATGTCAACAATCGTATTCAATTGAATAAAAGATTTTGTGATGGTCCTATTCCATCAGTGGCCATAGGAGAGCACTGTGGTGCTTCCATGCTCCCTCAGTTTATGTACTGTAAATTATAGTGTGTGTGTGTGTGTGTGTGTGTGTGTGTGTGTGTGTGGATAGTGGATGTGTGTGTATTTGTGTGTGGATGATGGATGTATGTGGATGTGCACTGTGGTGTTGTGGCCATATGGCTATATACTTTATATGTAGTGTGTTTGTGTGTGTTTGTCTGGTAGATAGTGAATATATCTGTGTGAACCCATGTGTGTGCGTGTGTGTGTGTGTGGATGTGGGTGAAGAAATATTAAATTTACATTATATATACGTGTGTCTGTATAATGTTCAAATATACTTTCCTACCCATATCCACATCGAGACGACATTTCAATTTTCTACTCTTATTCTGCACCCGTCAGATAAAAAACTACCATTAATACTGCAGGGTTTTTTGTGCCAATAGTGCAATCCATATGTCTAGTAAACGAGTCTTGGATGACTTTGTTTTTCCACCGGCTCAGTTTTGATATCCGTCTGTGGTGGCAGCCGGGGTGGACGGAGGCAGTCATCTGCATTGATCTCACATAATTGGAGACCTGGGGACAAGATGTCTACAGTCAATGAACTGTGAAGAATGGATCCAGCAATAGTCACCTGTCCACCAGTATAAGACGTTCCAGCCGACAGACTGGCTTTTGAGAAGTGCTAGGAGAGTCTCAAGGACTCAAGTCCACTTTACCCTTCAGGACGCCTCGTATCCACTTGTTTCCTTTCAAGGTAAGACAGCCAATGGTGAGCTGCTGTACATGTTTCCTGACCAGCTTTTGAGTCCTTACTGAATAATTTTTTAATGATTAAGTTCAAGATGATTTGTCATACACAGGTATACAGTACATGTACAACCGGTAGTGAAATGCTTTTTTTTTTTCAGACTGCTCCCCCTCGAGTGGAGCTTTATCCTTACAAAACTATGGATGTTATAAGAAGAAATGAAATAAATGTTTGAATGTTTAACGTTTAATGTTTATTTTTCTCTCTTGTTTTGTACTTCCGTTTTAAGTGTCCTTGGGGGTGTCTAGAAAAGTGCTAGATAAATACAATTGAATATTACAATAATAATGATAATTACTAGATAACTAAACATGCTGCCAACGTCTAACCCTCCCCTCCTGGTCTCTGGTGGTCCGCTACCCAGCAGTGATGCCCTCGGAGGAGTTGATCCGGGCGATGCTCTACATGTCTCTGACGGTGGTGGGCGTCCCCGGTAACTTGGCCGTCATTGGGGCCTTCCTGCTGGCTCTGCATCAGGAGCACCGCCTCCTCCCGGCCGACACCATCCTGCTGCACCTGGCCTCCACCAACCTGCTGGTAGTGGGGGTCCGCTGCCTGCTGGAGACCCTGGCCTCCTTCCGCTTGGCCGTCATCTTCGGCGACGCCGGCTGCAAGTCTGTGATCTTCGTTTACCGCACCGCGCGTTCCCTCTCCATCTGGCTCACCTTCGCGCTCAGCAGCTACCAGTGTCTGAGCATCGCGCCGCCGGGTTCGCGATGGGCGGCGGCCCGCGGCCTGGCCGCCCGCTACATGGCCGCCATCTTCGTGGCGCTGTGGGTCGTCAACATGTGCATGAGCTCCGCCTCGGCGCTCTTCTCCTTTGGCGCCCAGAACGACTCGAGCCTCGGCAGCGACGCCATCAACGTGCAGTTCTGCGTCGTTCGCTTCCCCACACGGCTCTCCAAGGAGGCCAACGGGGCGGCGCAGGTGGGCAGAGACGTGGTGCCCATGAGCCTCATGGCGACGGCCAGCCTCATCCTCCTGGTCTTCCTCTACAGACACAGCCGGCAGGGCAAGGGGCTCCGCAGCTCTGGGGGGGGTGGTGGTGGTGGTGGTGGTGGTGGTGGTGGTGGTGGTGGAGGGGCTGCAGAGCGGCGTGCGGCGACGGCGGTGGTGTCGCTGGTGACGTTGTACGTGGTGCTGTACGGCGTGGACAACGGGCTGTGGGTGTACACGCTGACCGTGAGACAGACCATGGGCTCCTCGCTGATCTCGGACCTGCGGATCTTCTTCTCGTCGCTGTACGCCGCCCTCAGCCCCATCGTCATCATCGCCACCAACAGGAAGGTGCTGAGCAGGCTGAGGTGCGTGAGGCAGGAGAAGCACCTGACGGAGAACGCCACCACGGTGTCCACCATGTGACTCTGGGTGGGCACCATGTAAAGGGGTAGTCAGGATAGGCTAGGAGTTAGGGTTCTGGGTTCGTTCCCCCTATGTCCACAGTCTACCTGTAGGGATTAGGCATCCTTGAGCTTGAGACCCTAACCCCTACCTGCTAATTAATGACCTGTACATTACAGAGTCATTATATAACCTGCACGATTGCTGATATTGTCCACCATTGTTTTTTTTTATAACATATAATTACAAAGGTGATCATCATGTCCAAACAAAGGGAGTGGGAGTTGCCTCTATCCTCAATCTATACGTCGGCTGTTACTGATTATAGCATGAATGGCATATTGGCTTTCGTGCATGCATTCATTTTTTACATTTCGTTACCTATTTCACTGGTGGATTAGCAGATGCTTTCATCCAAAGTGTCATTAGGTATGGTAGGGTAGAAAGTAGGATTTAGGCATCTCGCACAATGATGCCTACAGGTGAGGCTGTGTGCATTGTGGATCGAACCCAGTTCCTTTATACGCGCCCTGCAAAAGACTAACCTGTGGCCTCACAGCTCTGCAATTGAAGCAGTGAATCGTTTTTTTTTGTATATTAACATGTTGATGAACGCCTGTTACAGAGCTTGCTCGTACATACTGCAAAAATCTACACCCTAATCTGTGCCTACTATCCCTTTGTTTGATAACTCATTATTATCCCGTCTTCTTAATTGGCTGGAAGCATTAGAAGTGAAAGTCTTGAGGCTCAATGTAGATGTCAAATGTCTTCCTGCTGCCCGTTAACTTATAATTAAGGCTTTGAATGGCATCGGGGAAATGTCCCATTTTACCGAGGCAGGTTAATTACCCCAGAACCTGGAATGGAACCTGTTGGGGAAGAACCAGAAATGTCTGTTTTGTATGCTTGTGAGAAACACATGAAAGGATTTCCATTAACTTTCCCTTTTCAGCAGGTGTGTGTGTATGTGTGTGTGTGTGGACATGCATTTTCATTCTTCTCTAAATGTCGGTAAATAATCTGACGTCATTTTGAATTCACCCCAGGGATTAGAGTTCTAGACACGAAAAGGCATGACACACACACACACACACACACACACACACACACACACACACACACACACACACACACACACACACACACACACACACACACATCAAACCGGCGCTGGTGTGTATTGGTGGTGGTAGTGGGGTTATTCTGAGGAAGAGGGAGCAGAAAGTGTGTGAGTGTGTGTGTCTGTGTGGCGGGGGTGGGGGGGGGGGGGTTATTCTGAGGAAGAGGGAACAGAATGTGTGTGTGTGCGTGTGGCAGGGGGCCGGGGGGGGGGGTCTGTGAAACCACGTTGTGAAACAAACCTTGAGAGTTGTGCATGAGCTGACATGTCGTGGTAATTTCAGGGTTGTTATGTAATTGCTGTTCCTATGACAACTAAGGGCATGGAGAGGTGGACAGGGAGAAGGTGTGTGTGTGTGTGTGTGTGTGTGTGGGGGGGGGGGGGGGGGGGGGTCGGGGAGACAACGGTCCGCATGTGAGTGACAGTCTAAAAGCTCCAGAATACTCCCAATTGTGTTTTTTTCCACAAAATAATTCCTATTAGTGCAATCGCTGCAGCGCTGGTGAATGGCTTTATGGTGAGGCAGCCGTGGAGAAATGTCCCTTTATTGTGCTTGTGCAGAACTGTTTCATTCAGATAATGCAACATCAAGGCACGCAGGTCATCTTGTTGTTGTTTTTCTTTTAAAACACAACACAAATGTCTTTATCAATAAAACAAAACAAAACAATACAAAAAAACAACACAGGAAATGTAAAATTATTTTTTTTACTTTTATCGATTTTCGGTGATCCTGCAGATGACAAATTCCATGCCTCTTATTCTTCACGCCACTGAAATCTGATTGGCTCAAGACAGACTCCGGTGGAATGAAGGACAGAATGCATGGATGATTCCTTTGCAGCATCAGCAGCAGCAGCAGTTGTACTGGGCCCACGATTAAGTAAGCCAAGTCTCTGTAATACTGTACAGGCCTTAAAGGGCCTTAAAAGCCCTTTCTGAACCCCCACCACCCCACATCTTCCGGTAACAATCTGAAAGCCTACCTTTCCCTCTGGCCGTCAGAGGAACACAAAAACCTCAACATAAAAAAACCTTCCAAGGCAGAGAGCCCTTTAGAAAGGACTTGAAAGAGGACGATTTCTTCCAGTCTGTCTAGAAGTTTGAATGCTATCGCGGCACTAGCAGCACACAGTGAAACGGACAGACATTACAGTGCTGGAAATTACCATTCAAAATTATACTTTGGAACCTGACGAGGATGAACTGGATTGGTTGGTGGTGCTCGGTGATGTCATCTGTTCCGTTCCTGTCAGAAGGAGCGCAGAGTGAAAGGCAGCAAGGATTGTTGCAAAGCACATGAAAAACAACTTGTCTGTATGCTTCTGTGTACGATGAGAAGTGCACACGCAAAATGTTTATGTGTGTATTTGTGTGCATGTATGTGTGTATGTATGTTTGTGTGTGTGTTTGCAGATGTGTGTGTATGTGTGTTTGTGCAGATGTATGTGTGTGTGCGTGTCTGTGGGCAGGGTGTGCCAAGCAGGCCTCTCCCTGCACAAGATGGGACCTGCATTTCCATGCTTCTTTCTTCTAAAGCCACCCATTGAAAGTTACATGCAGTAACTGAACTCTGCATAAAACCCTGACCCTTTCTTGTTTGATGTTTGATGCTCAATGATCAATATGATCAAAAGGGCTGTTTAACAGCAACATATTCAACTCATTCCCTGTTTTATATTTATTAAAGAACGGGAACCTTTCTAGAACTAGAGCTATGGAGTAATCTAGAACATTGCCAAATGTGACCCAAATGTGTCCCCAGTCCCAACTCACCTGGTGGAAAAGCTTGATGTTCTTGGATCTCAAAAAGATCCCAAATGCACAGCCACCTGGGAAAACAACAGAACAAACAGAGCATCATTAACATTAACAAACACCTGCCAAATCTTTGTCAAAGGCGAAAAAATGAATATAAAAAAATAAAGTGTTGTCAAAGTTGTACAACCCCTTAAAACCAAATCTCCAGCGTTGTACGGCGGGCGTCCAGTTTAGACGCACCGAGGTCACAGTAATCCAGCCAGTCAAGCCTCCTCCGCTGGGATTTATGTCAGTCTGTTTACCTGCTCCAGGTATAAGCAATTGAGCCTCCCGCATCCACCAATGGCGTTGCACCAGCAAGAGCAAGGCCTCGCCCCCTTTTCAGTTTGAAGCCAGTCTACACCCTAATATAGCTTGTTTTCTTAGATAACCCCACGTCCCTCCACAGCCCACTCCTTTCCCACTCTGAGAAGTCAGCTTGTTGCGCACACAATATCTACTAACAAACTAGAACGATAAGACAGACCGCTTAACATACAGACTGAGTAGCAAACAGACACCATAGCTAGCATACAAGCACCTTGGTCTATCTGGGATAAAATACTGAATTCCACAGCCCAAAACCAACACACACACACACACACACACACACACACACACACACACACACACACACGCACCTGTCCAGTACACATCCTCCAGAACACATTATACTCTATTACGTCCAGTTATGTAGAAGTAATTTAGTAGCAGACTTGCAGAAGGCAGTGTTTTTTTCTCCAATGGTTCTGACATTTAAAACTCATAAAAATCCCTCGCCCACTATGCGTTGGAAATAGTTCTCACTGAGCAATTTAGGGGCAAAGTTTACTGTGAGCCGTGATGTGTGAACATTTATCTAAAAATACCTGTGATGTTTATGATGAAGTTGTAATCAGTTGAAATGCCAGACTTAATAAGCAGTCTGCAAGATCTCCTGATACTCTTTTCTGTTGAAAATAGAGGATTTGTGTCATACAGCGTCTCGTTTTGGTTTCACTTTAAGAAAAGTACTATTTAAATTCAAATACAATACATGTGAAATGAAACAAAAAAATTCTTTTTTTTGCGCACTTCGTTTATTATAAACATAAATAATACTAAAATAAATTCAAACCTGCCTGAGATTCCCAGCAACAGATAACAGCATAAACGTTTGAAAAACCTCTTGCATGATTCAAAATCGGTTCATGATGAAAAGCTCATCCGAGTAGTACAAAGTACTACACTTTGACCCCGCTTAACAACCTTGATGAACTTCTCTGAACTATCTGAACTGCATCACAGAACGTGAACCCGCCTGTCTATGATGTATGTTCATCAACGGATCTATTTTATTTGATATTTCTTTCTAAGACTATGGGAGATTAGGAGAAAGATCTGCAGAGTACATGCACGGCTAGCCTTTTTAACAGTTTCTGTCGGTGGCAGAGCATATCCTGTCTTGTTCAGACCTGCCTGGAATGTTGCAGCGAGCTCAGAGAACTAGGATTTATCCTCCGTCTACACGATGCCAGGACCTGAAGCAACCAACACAGAGCATGTTCACCGTCGTCTTTTATATGTAGTTATATAAAGGCCCGGTTGCAAAAGAAGATGCCTCTTTTCATTCTTATAGCCTTTTTCTGAACTGTTGCGTGATCATGTGTTAATGGACTGCATTTATATAGCGCTTTTCTAACCAGTGGCCACTCAAAGCGCTTTACAATATTGCCAAACATTCACACACACACTCACACACACACACACACACACACACACCAACGGCGGTGTCAATCATGCAAGGCAACAGCCAGCTCGTCGGGAGCAGTTAGGGTTAGGTGTTTTGCTCAGGGGCACCTCGACACTCAGCTAGGAGGAGCCAGGGAGCCGGCAACCTTCCGGTTAACCCGCTCTACCTCCTGAGCCACATGGCGCCCGTGTGACATACATGTATTACATGAACGCATATTATCCCAATTTGGCTGGTTGACATTATAACCAATGAAGCAATGTCTCATTCCATATGGACTCCCGTAACGTAAATCCAAAGCAATATGCACAGATAAGACACACACATGGGGAGACTGTAACATGAGGAGGCGAACCGTACACGAGGGAAGCCCTGATTTAAACATGTAACTATTAACACTACTGTAACTGCATGTGTGTTTTCTGCATATATCTATCATAGCTCCATGACCCACGTCAGGTTAGATTGAATAACTAGATTAGGGCCCTTCCCTGGGGCCTTCATCTCAGGGCAGAGGGGGGATGGAGGGTGTATGTGGGGGGGGGGGGGGGGGGGGGGCAAGAGGCCACAGGCAAACTGCTTGCTCTAACTGCATCATTCTCGGGTTGAGCTATGCCTTGCTGTGCCCAGACTTGAATGTGTGTGCATGTGTGTTTGAGTGTGTGTGTATGTGTGTTTGTGTGTTTGAGTATGTGTGTGTGTGTGTGTGTGTGTGTGTGTTTGAGTGTGTGTGTATGTGTGTTTGTGTGTTTGAGTGTGTGTATGTGTGTGTGTTTGCGTGTGTGTGTGTGTGTATGTGTGTTTGAGTGTGTTTGAGTGTGTGTGTGTGTGTGTGTGTGTGTGTTTGCATGTGTGTGTTACTTCTTCTCTTCTGTTTTATACAAGTAAACAAGTGTTTCCAACAAGTGAATCCAAGAGGAACTGAAGGACAGCTGTGAAAACAGAAATATGATTTTCTAGTTTGTGTTTACTGGCAACAGAGTGTCGTCACACCTAACAGACTTAGAAATCAATTGGCTGGAGGAATTGACACAGTGAATGCGAACGGGTTAGGTTTAAACGGTTTATATTCCAGCAGCTGTTGAAATGTAAATGGATTCACTGTATCAAAACACACAACTCTATTTCTCTGTGACTATAAGGCTCATCCCCTCATTACAGAGGGAGAGAGAAAGAGAGAGAGAGAGAGGCAGAGCGTGAGAGAGAGAGATATGATACTCTTCATTGGCATGCCAGTTTGAAGATATCTGGTCTTTGATGAGCCAATCTGCTAGCCTCCCCGTGGCTCAGATCCTCTTTTAGTTTATTAATTTATTTGACAATTCAGGGATGCGAAACCAGTTAAAAGAGCATCAAGGGCAACACAAAACAGTTGCAGGACCTATTTCCATTGTGGTCCTTGTTGTAGTTGGATATTGTGGAAGTGTGTGCGTGCATGTACGTGGAGATAGAATACGGCAATGTCTGCATATAAAAGCACAGAAAACATAAATGTACAGAAACTATTTACATTGGGCATTGTATTCTGACCACAGGCTAAAACTAGTCCATGCTGAAACTTTTACTAAAACTGAGCCATACTAAAACCTATTCTAAAATTAGCCCATTTAATGAACTACATACAACCCTGCCTACATAACTGTCTTTACAGGGTTACATTCTCTAAAAGCCAGTGTTTCAGTTTTGCCTCAAACACGACTGTGTTTGTAGTCTGTGTAATGCTATTAAGCTCACTCTCAGTATGCAACATGGATCCTCTCAGAGTGTAATCTCTCTTAATGGCCGTGCTCGGTAGGCCGGCCAGGCTCAGGATGCACTAATGCAGGGGGTTGAGAGTTAAACACGGAGCCTCAGGTTTCATATCAAACAGCTCAGGTATAACTTGATAATGAAAAGAGAGATCATGCTGCTTCAGGTGAAACGTGAATGGACAGATTGAAATGCAAGTTGCCTGAACTCAGAACTTTGTATAAACAATATACTCCTAGATTTCATAGGAATATATGTGCGAAATATACCGTCTGTGATGTGAAGTTCAGGTTGCATTGTGTTGTTTATTTTAAAGACAGCATTTGTATCGGTTGTTACAATGGATGATCAACTTTTGCAAGGTTTCATTGCGTTTGGGCAAAAAAGTGCAATCAAAACACAATTGGCTTGCACAAAACCCTATGCATGAAGTTCTCCATGACATGAGATAAAAGCAGGATTCAAGGTTCAGCAGCAGCCATGTGGTAGACTAAATACATTTTCAGATGAATAGATTAAATCCAAACAAGAATGAACCTCGGCATCTTGTCGATGTCGTGCCCTCCCTCTCGCTTCGTCTCCAAACGCCACATAGGTGGAATTTTCCATGAGGCAGAGAGCGGAGCGCTCTGAGGAATGTGGACAAGATGGAGCAGGTCTTTCCAGGGCTCTCTCTTCCACTTTGAACACCGTGTTGTAGAATTTACCTCCAACACATATCATTTCCATCGCCACGTCAAAGCAGAGGAGGGTGGGGTAAATTTGTCCTGGGGGCCAGGGATAATAAAACTAGGTGTAGCTGTGTTTTTTTTCCCATCAGTATTGCTTTTGTGTCTCAGGTGGTACACTTTACGGCTATGGGCAGGGCTAACACTGGCTTATAGGACTAGAGTTGGGTAGTTACGGTCACGCATTCTATAGTAGGTTTATGCAGTAGCCCAAAGCCGATAAAATACCCACGAATGGCTGTATATCATTCATGTGTTTTTAATCCAGCATTACAGGTTTGGGTTCTCGTCTTTATTAATTTATTTATAAGTTATTTGAAGGCAATACTATATTTAGGCTTCCTCTCATGAATGTCTACATAAATCTGATATGAACACTAGCAATCAAAACTATCAGGTGCAGGAAAGTTAGTGCTTATGGTGTTCCAAGCCAAAATGTTCTTGGTTCAAACCCCAGGGTTGGACAATCTACCTGTATACATTCTTGAGCAAGATGCCTAACCCTTACATCCTCACAAAAAATCACTCTAAAGTGCTTTGGATCAAACATTTGCTTGAATAGTCACTTCTTGTGTGCCTATATACCTTCCAAAGCTGTGAGGTTGTTCAACACCCTGTGTGAATGTCCATGGATTTTAATCTGTGTCTTCAGAGCAACAGTTCAGAACATGTAAAAGTTATACGAGTGGGCATGTATAAACCAAACAGCTGTCTAGTCTAAGCCACACCCTATCTCTGCGTAATGTCCATGAAATGATATTGTGTGAAATCTTTGGGCTGGTTTTATTGCTGAGAGTCAGGATGCACATCATTATTTGGTCGCATTGTTATAAGAGGCCTTTTGAGGTTGCAACATTTCTGTTTTTATTTTTTTTATTTACCGGCTGCTCATGTCACAACTAGCAGTGTGTAGTTGTCTAGAGTTGGCAGTTGTAGAGTAGGCCTAGTGAATGAATGGGAAGATATACTATCGGCCTACTCATACTGTAATATGGAAAATCGAGTTCCACCGCTTCTCCACCCACACAAAGCCTGAATAAAACATCAGAGAGAAATACAGTGTGGCAGCTTTCAAATAAATTAGATTAGACAGAAGTTTAGCACTATTGTGTCATATTCCATTTCCCCCGATGCCTTTTGTTTTGTAGTCCCACGGGTCCACCAACATGCAGAGGTAGTTGAAGGAGGAGATAGCTCCACCTATTGAAGATGTAAGCTATTACACCAAGTTGGGCAAGGTAAACATGGATTGATGCAATCTGAATGTCAATAGGCCATTCAATACAAGTATTTGTTGATGCTTTATCCTTCCCAACTAAATCAATAAATTATGAAGATGTTCACTGGTTTTCATAAATAAAAGCATCTTCCATCTGCTGCCAGTTAATGTAAAGCCCCCACGTCATAATATTTCGATGACTTTTCATTTCCTTAGGCCTAATTCTTCAAGATTTCAAACAACTTTAATATCCCCAGGTCTGCCATCAAGCTCCTTGTCACTATATAATGTACATCCACTCCATCCATAGCGTATGCCTCTATTCATTAATCCATATGTTATGTGAACAGGAAACATCCATTTGGGGGTTAACGAAAGATAGCCTAAATTTCTTTTTTTAGCACATTGGTTGTAACAGTTGCAGCATCTGTATCAGCATGGAGTCCCATTTTCTATCCGTCTCTCTCTATCTATCTTAGGGCATAATTGTAGACATTTCATGGCTGTTGGGATGGTAAACACACAAAGTCACACAGGGCTACATCACGCTGATCCTTGCTTCAATATATGTGAGGAGGTCCCGGAACGCTAGCATGAGGCAGCAGTGTAAAAAAGCCAGTGGAGTAGTTTATATGGTAATCTGGAAATTCTTTGAAATTAGCATTTTAATCACTGTTCCAGTGGTGCTCCTCAGAACAATTTCAACGGGGTTGCCTGTTTAAAAAGGACAGCTAGATTTCCGTTCAAAGAATGAAATTGTTCATATGTACAGTTTGGATTCATGGGTCCATGTAATGCAATGCGGGGGACAATTGCTTTAGCCTCAAAAATAAACAAATATATAATACACAAACTAACACAAAGGAATTCCCCTCAAACTCTAAGATACACTTATCGCATGGATAGGAATGTGCTGTTTGTCAAATATAATATGATATTCAGGGAAGGTCTGAATCCACAGCCTCAAAGAGGTTATGTTTGTTTGATAGAAGTGGTGCCGGTGGGTGGAGATGTGTGTGTTTGTGTGTGTGTGTGTGTGTGTGTGTGTGTGTGTGTGTGTGTGTGTGTGTGTGTGTGTGTGTGTGTGTGTGTGTGTCTTGAGGGTTACATCACCGTTTTGTTCGGTTTAACCTCACGGAGCCTATCAGAATACAGGATCACTTCTTCGTTGGTAGATCAGTGGTGGGTTACGAGAGAGAGAGAGAGAGAGAGAGAGAGAGAGAGAGAGAGAGAGAGAGAGAGAGAGAGAGAGAGAGAGAGAGAGAGAGAGAGAGAGAGAGAGAGAGAGAGAGAGAGGAGAGAGAGAGAGAGAGAGAGAGGGGGCAAGGGCAGTCCTCTACTTCTTTTTCCAGGGGTCTCACAGCGCTGAATAATGTATAGACTCCATCTGCTTGCCGGAGGGACACCGCTGCTGTGTGAACCCGGGCGATCGATGTTGAAGCGATTGCCGTGCGAGAACAGCATCCAGATTACTGCCACAATGCTTCCCTTTCAGCCGCACAATCACCCGGGTCACCACATTGACAAAAGATGTATCGCTTGTATTAGGAATCCATGGTCCGGGCTTTACTGCATTGGATTTACCATAAGGGGGTTGGGTAGGGGGGTTGCCATGGGAAGGAAGGACTGCTCTGGTGAGGGGACATGTGCTGGGTGTCACTAGGTTTGTATTAGTGAGTCGTTTCCCTTGCTCTGCTAACAGAGAGAGAGAGAGAGAGAGAGAGAGAGAGAGAGAGAGAGAGAGAGAGAGAGAGAGAGAGAGAGAGAGAGAGAGAGAGAGAGAGAGAGAGAGAGAGAGAGAGAGAGAGAGAGAGAGAGAGAGAGAGAGAGAGAGATTATTTGAAAGGAAGTTAATGGAGGTGGACAGGTCAGGCCATTCTGCTGTTAGTGTGGAGGAAATCCACAGATCCTGTTTAAATTCTCTTTCAGCGTAAGGCAGTGCTAGCATCACACATACTCACACTCGCGTGGTACTATTCTGTTCCACTATTCAGTGATTTTAGCAGATGCTTTAATCCAATGTGACTGACAGTGAATTCAGATACATTTCCTGATGGAGCAAGTGTACTGTACCGAACAGCCTCGATCTCGGACATCGTGAGGTGACCATTTGATTGGCTGCGAGTTTGAAAGTGGCCCGCCTTTAGAGACTTAGCTGCCGTGTTCTGTTTAAACTCGCTCATTTATTAACTTGATGGATTGTTGGTACGATGACAGCTCACTGTGTCTCTGCCCTTTTGGGGCTCACTGTGTTTGGATGTGTTTGGGGCTCGCTGTGTTTGGATTTCACCAGAGGATCGTGAGTTTGAAGGACCTTGAGTAGAAGTCAGACAGAGAGACCTCATGGGGCCAGGATAGTTTGGTGGTTAGGGTGTTGGGGACTCCCAACCGAAAGGTTCTGGGTTCAAAGCTCAATGTCCGCAGCCTACCCGTGGGCTTCTTTAATAACGAAACCTGTTCATTAAAGACATATATCATTTAGTCCCTTACGATAAAAGCATGCCAAATAATAAAATACCAGTAGTGAAAAGATAACTACAGGCCACATATTTTAACTCTTGATAATAGCATTCACCTCTCCGTCCATACATCACACTATTCACAGCATGAGCATCCATCTGTCTTTCAAAGTTAGGGTTCACTTCCACCCCCCACCCCACCTGCCCCCCCCCACACCTTGGTCTATCATACACTGATGAAGGGGAGGGCAACAGTCACGTGACCTCCACCCTCCCCCTCTCCCCCCCCCCCCCCCCCCCCCCCCCCCCAGCGAGGAGCAAGTGTTCCACTGACCTTGGAACATGTCCAGGATAGCTGCTGCACATCTTGCCTCAGGGAGGTGCGTGTGTGTGTGTGTGTGTATTTATGTGTTTGTTTGTGTGCGCATGTGTGTGTGTGTGTCTGTGTACGTGTGTTTGTGTGTGTGCGTGTCTTTGTATGTGTGCGTGTGTATGTGTTTGTTTGTGTGTGTGTTTGTGGTGGTTGGCATGTGAGTGTGTGTGAGAGATAGAGTTTGCGAATGTGAGTGTTTGTGTGTGTGTGCGCGTGTGTGTGTGTGTGTGTATGTGCGTGTGTGTGTGTGTGTGTGTGTGTGTGTGTGTATATGAGGGTAAGGCGGAAGATAGGCAGGTCAAGCTTACAGGATGAAGGTCAGCTCAGCCTGGCTGGACGTGCAGGACCTATGCAATGGGATCTCTCTCTCTCTCTCTCTCTCTCTCTCTCACTCTTTGCCTCTCTGTGTTTCTTTCTCTCCATCTCTGTCTCTCTCTCTTTCTCCATACCTCTCTCTCTCCATCACTCTCCTTACCTCTCCGTCTCTCTCTCTAACTCCATATCTCTCTATCTCTATCTCTCTCCCTCTTTATCTCTCCATATATCTTTCTCTCTGTCTCTCTAAATCTCCATCTCTCCCTCTCTCTTAATCTCTATGCATCTATGTCAGCTTCCTCAAGACATGTGAAGAGATGTGAACATATATGCATGTTAGTTGTAGTGAAAACACACACACACACACACACACACAGTTAAAACGACTCTTTGGTGTGTGTGTGTTCCCTCGCTTACATTATATAGTACACTATTTAGGGAACAAGTCAGACAGGAAATAGGGGGAATTCAGACTAATTATGCGGCGGAGGATTATCTGCATGACGTGTATTTGTCGCAAACTGACGTAAACTGACACGTGTCTAGATGTCACCCAATCTCGGATCCAGCAGTCCTACTATGTTGAAGCAGAACTTCTGGGGAGATACGGCGCAGAGCCTGGGCCGGAACCCAGGAACTGCAAGGGGTTGAGTAATTTGTTACCTTGTTTTCGGAGAAAGTCTACTGAAGAAAACAAATTCATGCAAGTGGATGAAGCTTTCAGAAGGAGATTTTAAGTGATTTAAGTGCAATTCTACAGTTGCCAGTCTACACTACGTTGATTTCAGACCTTTACAGATGGTTTTTTAAGTTCTTGTTCACCCAGATTTGAGGTAGTCTGCCGTCAGACTTTAGATATTAATCTCAAATCTGATTTGTGTGACTAAATGTCACCAGATGTATTGGATGAATCCCATGAAGATGAAAACTGCTATGAATCATGGGATATGCTGTGGAATTAATTTGTGAGTTCTGCACTCCTTTTACAGTGCATTGTGGGTACGAAGTAGTGCACTATATTGGGAACCACATTTACACACTCAAATTTCGGACAGCACTACAAAGTGGTTACACCAAATAGTACACCATATTGGAAATTAGTGATTGATTTCAGAAGTGGCATCTGTCTCTGGGTGGCTCTATGCGATGACTGTAGACAATCAGAAATCAAGGCCGTCGCTTTGCTAACGTCTTCCCGCTTGAGGAGCAGAGAGAGAGAGCAAGAGAGAAAGAGAGAGAGAGATAGAGAGGAGGATAAAGAGTAAGAGAGTAAGAGAAAGAGAGAGACAAGAAAGCTTCCATTAAAGAGATTTTTAAATGCAAAATCGACCACAACGTCTCTTCATGATTTCCAGACGTTCATTGATCATACTCAGAGAGGGGAACAAAGGGGCCTTTTAAAAGGCATGATTACACCGCTCTTTCCTGCGCGTTCATAATCTGTAATCGTCCTCTGCCGCGCCGGCCATGTCTGATCAGACAAATACTCAAGTCTCTCAAACCTTCTTTACACCAAATGTATGAGACCCTCAATTTGTGTTGTTATATTATTTTATAGTACATTATATTAGGCCTATATTATATTATATTATATTGTATTATGTGAGACTAAGTGACCATGTGTTGTTATATCAAATATATAAGGTGTATATTATATTATACTATATTATTTTATATTATATTATATTATATTGTATTATATTATATTATATGAGACTGTGGTCAATATGTGTTGTTCTATTATATTACATTGAATACAATTATAAGAGACTCAGAGGTCAACAGGCTTATGCGTTGGTTTATTACATTATATTATTAGGAAATATATGAAAGGCTATTTCCTTTTCATGGTTAACTCTATCTGTACAACTGTATTCCTCTTCTTTGTAAACCCCGATAGTGTGGAGAGCCCACAATGCATATTTGCCCTGCATAGACTGTGTAAATGTAATTACACTGGCAGGCGATGACACACATTGTCGCCCCAATGGAGATGTTTGATTACGGTGAATTCTCAGTCGGTAGAAGGAAACCCCATGAAATCCATGAAACACATCAACAATCACCACAGCAAGAAATCTGTTTCAGTAGGGAAACAGTATGATGGCAAGGCAGTGTGTTTAACATGGATTTAGTTTTCCACTCTGTCTTTGATCTGATCGTTACCTTGTTCTTGTATTCTGGGTTATATCAATGTTCCTGGAACAGTGTAAAAGGAACAACATTGAAAAGCAAATTTTCAATGCAAGTCCAATGCATTCATTGCACTCCAATCAATTCCATGTTGTCAAGACTATGACATGTTGTATTCAAAAAACAAAACATAAAATCACAGTATATTATACAGTACATTCAAATTCAACTACAGTTACATAGTATATAAACAGAAGACATAGTACACAGGTCTCCACGCGCAACATTGATAACAACATTGCATCCTTTTGAAATTCAGTAAACAAGACTCAATAAACAGTGCTCAGTGCCTGAAGGCCTTAGGATAGGTGGTGTCTCTGCAGCCAGATGTAATAGTCGTCACTTAGAGCAGGGCGATGGGAGGGATTGGCAATAATCGTCCTATTTATGTCAGTAGATTAGAGTAATTTAGAGGTAGACTACAGCTATTAAAGAGCCCCTATTTTATCACCAGGCGGGCTGTTGATAAGCCGTTGCCAGTCTTGTCAAAATCACTACCCTATCCCTAGTGACATCCCACGTGGGAGTTTCCATCCCTGCCAGTTGCTACAGTTCACTGGGTAGGCTTGTAGGTTGACCTATCTATCATATATCTGGGTGGACACTCCCACGTGTAATGTCAGTATAGGGTACATTCTGGTTGGGTTTAGGGTAGAATAGCGTGTAATGGCCAATCAGCCTCACACCTGGTAGTGAAATAGGGACAAAAAACCTTTTTCCCAGACAGCTTGACCTGCTCATGGAGTCGGTGGAGTTTCCAGAGAAGGTGGTGATCAGACTCTATCAGTCGTACCTGTTCTGATGAAGTGAGTCAGTTAGAGTCGCTGCCTGGTAGACTGTACTGACTGTGAAACCTGCTGGTTAGGTTACTTAACCTTAATCTCGGAACCCATCGGCTATCGTCTGACGACGATCTACCTCTGGGGACAACGGGCAATATTTTTGGGTTTCTGGTGGATAACTGATAAGGGACTTATTGGTCAATACTACTCGGACTACAAACAGACTACAAATGAAAGCCAGAATACCAAAATCTGTTTATAGAGATGAACCTAACCTGACCAACAGCTAACCTAACCAATAGGAGCAGGTCCTACAGTAAGCAGAGTCTATCTCCAACCTCCACTCCCATGGGAAGAGGGACTGTTGTTCCTCTTAAGAGTCCATAATATGTCCTTTCCTTGGACATGGAGATGTCGAGCTCTAGGTTGTAACCAATCACAACATCGTACCAGCACCTCTACTTCCTGGTAGAAGGCTGTTTGTTTGTTGTTTATGATGAAGATGGCCCACCCCTTTTATGCAAATCGTGTTGTTGTGCTGGTGTGTGTGCAGTGAATACGTGACAAAGGTAACAAAACAGCTCCAGGGGGCGCCAGTACTCAACACCTTAGGCATTGAGCGCCTTCTACTCCCAAATTCTACTTCATGATTTCTTTCAGATAAGAATACAAAAAAACAACATCTATACAGTGACCGATGAACGCCAAGTGCAAGTAGAATATAATTTTTATTTATATATTTCATTTTATTATTTTATTATTTTATTATTTTATTATTTTATTATTTTATTATTTTATTATTTTATTATTTTATGATTCCTGTATTTTCTGGGTTGTATCTTCCAGGTTAAATGCACACAGTTGCTTTGTATAAAAGCATCACCAAAACAAATGTAATGTAATATCCTGCCCCCTACTATCCTACCCCTGAGAGGTTCAGATAAAGAGAAGGTTACCCCTTCCTCCCATCACTCATCTATCATTCCGCGTGGGCCACATACCACGCTAGTCAGTTTGGATACCCATCCCTGAAAGATCCTAGACACTAGTCTGTAGTCGTTGGGGCAACTGCTGTTATTCTGCACAAGGTGCTGGAATAATCAATAATGATGTAAGACAAGAAGCAGGTACCTTTGATGTTCCTCGAGACCAGCAGAAGGTGGTAGCGAGCAGTGAGCTACAGGGGTACAGAGTTTGGCCGGAGATACACATGGTTTGGCTGTGTTTTGCTGGAGGTAGAACAGGGTTCTGACCACATGTTTTGTGTTAGTGAGCTTAAGGGGGTACCATGTTCAGCGAAAAACAGAGCTTCTTTGGTGAGTGATCAATTGTCAAAGAAACTTTAAAATTCGCTGTCTGGAAGAGAAGGACTGCTATCCATGACAGGTAGTTTGGTTTGTATACGCTGTAATATTCCACATGCTTCACACACCTCTGGTGTCCATATCCATGTAACCTAGCCTCTAGCTTTTCCTTTAAGGTGGAATTCGATTTATTTGCCAGTGCTTGGAAAATCATATTTCAGAGGTTTGTATAAAACCTTCACCACACTTACATGCAGCTTTTTTTTCTTTCTGCATAACACCATCACCTCTAGGCTTGTTATTACAGTAAGAGAAAGTCTAGTAGCCAAGTAGTTTCTCCTTCTAAAATATGTCCAGTATTTATTCCACTCTGTATCTGTAAGGAAGGAGAATTCATATAATAGATATGAGAGGTAGATCCAATGTTGCTGAGCCTGCAGCATTAGAGCAACAGTGCCACCTCTGATAAATCACAGTACGACTGTTTCCCTTATACCAATCCTTGAAGTTACAACGCGAGGAAAACCAAACCAGTCGAGGGAAACGTGAAAGATTCCACAGACATACGACAACGACACACTCCAAGTTGGTAACATATAGCTTCCTGCCCGTGTATAAAATGTCATGTTTTTGCAATACACTGCATGGCTCCACAGCAAACCAAAGTGATGTTTTGTGCTGCAGCACATTATGAAAGGTTGCAAATGGTCTCATTTGGGGTTTTGACAGCCAGCGCAGGTTCCAGAATGCAGGCGGTGGTGGCAGTGGCTTGAGGGGGGAGTAGGTGATTGTGGGGTGTGTGTGGTTGGAGAGGGGGTATGTGTATGTGTGTGTGTGTGTGTGTGTGTGTGTGTGTGTGTGAACGTGCGTGTTTATGTTTGAATGTGTGTGTGTGTGTGTGTGGTTGTGTGTGCGTGTATGAGATGGGGAGTATGTGAGTGTGTGTTTGTTCAAGGGATGGAGGGTGTGTGTGTGTGTCTTTGTGTGTGAAGGTGCCTAATTATGTTTGTGTGTGAGTGTATGCGTGCGTGTGTGTATTTGTGTGCGTGCGTGTGTGTGTGTGTATTTGTGTGTGTGTGTGTGTGTGTGTGTGTGTGTGTGTGTGTGTGTCTGTGTATGTGTGTGATGTAATGGACTCTGAGGCTCTGCTCCAGCGACCAACATGGAGGGGGAGGGTGGTGGCTGGGAGTAGCCATAGGTCAGGCTTCTCTGGAAACTCTGACAAATTAAAAACAGAAAACCTCTGACATTTATCATGCTATGGAAGCCGCAAAGGTCACTTCTGCCCCCCTCGCCTGCTCTCGTCTCTCCCGCCCCCTTCTTCCGCAGTCTGGACGTGATTCAGCTGTGATCTCTCAGAGCTCTTCTGCTTCATCTGGAAGAATGAGCTGACCCCCATTCTGATACTCAGATCACAACTGTATTCTGTATATACATACACACACACATATATATACATATACACACATATATGCATATATACATAAATATATACACACACAAATATATATACATATATATACGTATATATATATATATATATATATATATGCATATATATATATATGTGTGTGTATATGTATATGTATATATAATGCTGGTGTAGCTTAGCATTGTGTAGCGTAGTATAATATAGTAAAGTATAATGTAGTGTAGTGTAATATTGTATAGCATAGCATGGAGAGCACATTGTAGTACAGTATAGTCCATTATAGCATGATGTAGCATAATACTGCTATAGTATTAAATTCAACAGAGACTTGTGTTCCAGAGCAGTGTACTAAATGGTATTTCTAATTTGTAAATTATAAATTTGACTGCATTTCAATTGATGATAAAGTTTCAATCAGTTACAATACTAAGTGCAATAAATTATTGGTGCATATGGAGCAAAAGGTGATTTGAATAACAAAGAAGAGCCCATCTTTATGTTCCCTGCACTATATATCATTCCACACCATAAACACTAGCATCTCATATAGCATCGCTGGACCATGACTGTCTCATTTAAATGTTAATATTATTCCCATCCTTCATGACTTAGCGTTCGCCCCAGCCACTCCGCTCGTCTCTCTGTTTTACGCTTTCTTTCCCTTGCTAGCTAATGTAGACACATTTGATGAAATTGCTTTAGCATTGTAATGCTAAAGCATGACGCAATAAATCCTCTTTAGCCTTGTAGTTTTCCCCTTAAAGTCGTAACAAAATACGTATGCGTTCGTCTTCCTCTGTAGTTTTTCTTTAGATTCTCTCCTGAAGTTAGCTATCATGCAGTTGAGCGATGATGTCATCTGTGGAATGTGTGTATCAGGCTGACCATTTGACCCTGTGTGTGTGTGTGTGTGTGTGTCATGTTGGAGGATGGTGTGTCGCTGTGGAAGGTATATCTATGTGAGATATGACACAGATGGCACAGATAAGCCATTGTACAGCCCCAGTGGAAATATTCCTGCTAGATTATAGTTTTGAGAGAGAGAGAGAGAGAGAGAGAGAGAGAGAGAGAGAGAGAGAGAGAGAGAGAGAGAGAGAGAGAGAGAGAGAGAGAGAGAGAGAGAGAGAGAGAGAGAGAATATGAATATGAATATGAATATGACCACTAGTGGGGGGAGGGGGGAGTGATAGAGGGGGGAGAACGCGAGAGGACAGAAAGCAATAGTAAAAGGCCAATAACCTCCCCCTCTCTAATAAAGCCTGTTAAAAAGTGTCAGTGTAAGGACTTCTACTAAGATGAACAGGTGTCCTAGCTGCTTGTGAGGCTCTGGCTTCTCTCTCCACGGAACGAGACGCATTAGCTGCTGCTACACGAGAGCTACTGTAGCCAACAAGCTACAATGGAGAATTGTCATGTTTTTTCTTTGGTAGGGACATGATTGAGAAAATCGTAAAAGATAAAGGAAGTCTTGACATGTGTATGATGACGTCGACCAAATACCATGATGATTATGGAATTGTCACCTGAATATGCTGTTTTAAGACCAGAGGTTTTGTTTCGATACCAAGCGTTTCTTAGGTCCTACATTGTTTTCAGACATGGCAGCTTGATAAACAATCCAAAATGTAACGTGGGTTTGAGACATCCAAACTAAAAACAAGACATTGTTAATGAGTAAACTAAAGTGTGTTGCCTTGATGGAAAGATTAAAGGACAGTGTCGGAAAATGGACACAAAGACCTTATCTAAACCATCTCTAGAAATAGAAATAGGAAGACTAGAAATAAGTATAATGTAGTGGAAGACTGCAAATATGCAGTCTGGGAAAGGAAAAATATATTGTGAAAATAGAGAGAAGGATATTGGAAGAGAGAGAAGAAGAGACATACATGGAGAGAGCCACACTTTGTTCTGAGGGACAGATCGAAAGAAAACGGATAATTTGGCTTGGTTAGCTCAACTCGCTAGATTGCTAACCCCAACCAGGAAATAAACCTTGTTGTGACCCAGTTTCCCCCCTTTGCTCCTATCTCTCATTTCCTCCTTCCTGTCAGTCTTCACTCTTCTGTCCATTAAGTTATAAAAAGCCCACAGAAACATTTATATAACATCACCAATAACACCAACATACCCATTCCTCTTCAGAGACACAGGCTAGGATGTCAGGCTGATGGGACGTTAGTGACGTGAACAGTTGGAGATGAACATGTACGTATATTAGGGTGTTTTAAAGGTAGCATGTTGAGACAGACAAGCTCACGTCTCTCCCATATCCTCTAGTCGTGACAGCAAACTAACGTTGGAGCGACATCTGAAAACGTGCTCGTCTCATCACCTAATTGAAACGTCAATCTGGAAAGCAGCACCGCAGGGGGTGGCGATAGCCAGCCCAGGAAGGAAACAGGACTGTCAGATACTTAATGATGTCTTTTCTTTAATTTTTTTCACAGGATTCATCTATTTCTTCTTCCGGTACAGATTTTTGACATTTTGTTGCATTTTGATTTGGATCTAAATAAGGCCTACCTAAAAATGCACTGAAAGATGTGTTAGGCCATGAATGAGTAAATGCATCTTATTTTTTTTTTACTTTCTACGCCCACTAGTAAAGTAGGTGAATCTGAAATGGCTGGTTTTGTGCTGCTGTGTGGATGGGCAAAACACACATTTCTGAAATCTATGATATAAGGGTCATGGATAAAGTGGTCTGCGATTGCACATGACAGAAGGGATGCACTTCACTGTTATGAACGGAATGGGTTTCGAAATCATTATTTTTTTTACCTGCATCAAGTTGCAGTTTTGTAGTCCTCCATACAACAGGCCATAATTGGATCAGGACAATATGGAATGGAACCAAATTCATCCCAATGTTGGTGCCTATTGGCTGTTGACCAATGCTACTGCACTAGAACTGGCCGTCAAAAACCTAAACCACTGATACATACTGAAGCATTTTCCCTTCGGCTGCCTTCCTCTCCTTTCCCATTCTCTCTCTCTCTCTCTCTCTCTCTCTCTTTCTCTCTCTCTCGCTCTCTCTTGATTTTTCTCTATCTCTATCAGTCCTTCTCACTCCCTTCTTCCACCCCCTATCTCTTCCTCCATCCCTCTCCCTCTATCCCTCTCTACCCCCTGAATTCCTATCTCCCCTTCCCTCTCTCTGTCTCTGATATATATTTGCTCATCCACTGTGTAATAATGACTTCCTCCACCACCAGAGCTTGCAGTCTGCCACATGCAAGCCTCTATTCCAAAACAATTCTTCTTCTGCTGTGTGCCTAGTATGAAAGAATCCAATAGAGGGAGAAAGAAAGAGATGGAGATAGAGACAGCGAGACAGTGTGAGTGCAGAATTGGACAAACAATCTCTCTCTCTCTTTTTACCAATCGAATCATCGCTAGTAGCCAGGCGATACTACTAGCGCCTATCAGCATTGTTCCCAGCCACTGTCCAGATATACGGTGGCCATCATAGGGTATTCTTAAAGACCATTTCCAGCAGTATCCACAGCACACTTAACACACTCACAATGCATATTGAATCTGAATCTCCTACCCACGCCATATATGCTGAGCTTTTCAATAGGCGTAGAGCAGAGTCGAACTGCAGCTCAGCAATTTTAATGTCATTCTGAAGAGGTGGCAGCAGGATGACCCACGATAGAAAATGGCTAGCCTAGCTTTTCTTTATTTCTTCATTGAACTCGAACGCTGCTGCCCATCACCATTGTAGCCAAACCCACCAGCCCCCCACTGTTAGCGCCAAAGCCACCGGATTTCATGTTCACTACATTAACCAGCAGCCCCAGGGAAGATCTAGTCCTGTTGAATATTTGCGAAAGTCATATCTCACTCAGACAAGAAAGAAAGAAAAGGAATCAACCTATTATGTGCTGAAATGTTCTTTCGTCCAACGTTAAAAAATCTAAAATATTCCAGTAAACAGGGTCAGGGGTTTCCTGAAGCTCGGTTTGAAAAAAAAGATGTCTCTTCAAATTTAAAACCGCTTTTCTTAAAGTAGTACGCTGTAGTATATGCACTGTGTGGAGTACTATCACATAATACACTTACATTTATTACTGCCACATAATAAACATACAACACCTGATACAGCTACATTCAAAACAACCTTTGACTCGTAGTTTTTAGGATATTAATGATAGTATAATATATATATACAATATTTAGAATATAATATAAAATTAGGGAAATTATCTATAATTGTTGTTTGAACATATTAAGGGGGTCACAGTGTATTGCTTCAGTATGTGGTACAAAAAACTTGTCTGTTACAATTAGTAAAACAATACAATTAGTTTAAAATGACATTAATGTTGTCAAATATATGATTTATATTGAGTGCTGCTGTGCGGGATTCTGTCACTCAGCAGAAAGTGGTGGGCGCATGTTCTCAGAACTCTCTTTGGCTTGAGATCACATCCTGCCACACAGGATGTGAGGAAGTGATGAGTCGGCGAATCAGCATCCGTCCACCTGTTCCACAGAGGGAATGACCTCGGGAGGCAGGTATGGGTTCCCAGCAGGCTTTGCTGTGTCTGGAGCCAGGAACAGAGCTACTATACTATAGAGATACAGAGATAGTGACATAGAGGGAGAGAGAGGAGGGGGTGAGGGGAAAAATAGAGAATATGGAAAGATAGTGCAGAGACTAAGAGAATAGAACAGAGGTAGAACATGGTAGGAAGAAAGAGAGACAGAGAGAGTGAACAGACAGAGATAGAGATAGAGAACAAGAGAAAGGGAAAACAGAATAGATAGAAAATGCGAGAGAAAAGAGAGAACAAAAGATAGAGGGCAAGAACAGAGATAGTCGATGAGCAAAGAGGGAAAGAGAGAGAGAGAGAGAGAGAGAGAGAGAGAGAGAGAGAGAGAGAGAGAGAGAGAGAGAGAGAGAGAGAGAGAGAGAGAGAGAGAGAGAGAGAGAGAGGATGTACATTCCTTTTGACTGGAGGCTATCAAGGTTTTATCAGTTGTGATTCAGGAAAGAGAAAGTTCGGAGCCAATGTGTTGCTGACAGAAATAACCGCATGTGTGAGATAGCAGCCGTTGAACCATAAGACGTAAAAATGTAATCTAAAATACTTCTAGCACCCCACCTAGAGTGTGAAAATGAATGATTTATAAGCCAGCATCTCAAAACTACAACAAAATACAACAAACACATTATAGTTTTTTAAATTTATTTACATATTTATACATTTGACCTTACATTTGACACACACACACACACACACACACACACACACACATACACACACACACACACAGTTAATGAGTCCAAAGCAGGTATGGATCTGGATCGTATTCTGAAAAAAAGCATTGGTCTCTCATTTCTGGTGGGCTATGTCAGCGGTTCCTCCATGTTGCCTGCTGAGTATCATTGATATCAAAAGTACAAGGGGGGGGGGGGGGGGGGGGGGGGGGGGGGGGATGGGATTGATATCTTGACTATTCAGCGATCATTCACCTGGAAGGCATCGCCTGTTTGTCCTGTTGACTGTGCCCATCTGAATCTCTCTTTACGAACCATCAAATCTCAAATGAGCTATTTGTGCCACCAATTCTAACCAATTAGGGAAACCCTCTATTTCACATCAGAGATAATTAACGTGCTGCATGCAAAACATAAAAAAAAAAATGCCAACTTGAGAAAAACATTTATGAAATCCCATCCAGTTGGTAAGAAATTAGTCATCATTGGCATGAAGTAATTAGGATTGGATCTGTAATTATGCTATACATTTGTGTTCTTTCATTTTTATCTTTTGAAAGGTTTTCTGCAGCCTGTCCTTTTGTCCCTGAGTGGACCTGTTGAAAGCATGCCATTGAGAGTTTGTTCCTTGTTATCCAGAAAACAACGATAAACAAGATAAATGCCATGTCGTGTCTGAGAGGGATGACAGTGGATGTCATTTGCGCCTTGTACAGAAATGAAGGCAAGCGAGATATCTTCTGTGCTTATTCCTCAGCAGTCATCCAAAATAGTTGTTGATAATGGATGAGAAAACATGTAGGAGACCCTTTTAAGTGACTGACAGTGTAATCAGATACATGTCATTAAGGAGCAGGTAGGGGTTGTGGATGCCTACCTTTCGGCTGTGAGTACACCTGGACTATCCTGCCCTACCAGGTTTGACATAACATTAGAAAATAATGTGTTGCTGTTAAAACAATAAGGTAACCAAAGCAGTGATGGTTTTATGTTCTAAAGCTAGATATGGACTGATGTACTTAATTATTCATAGATGGCTCATTCGTTCACAACTATAATTCATTGTTATTCCGGTTTATAAACCAGAACAATCTTCCACATTACCTCCTAAATAAATGTTCTGATGAAACAACCACAGCTATAGATCATACATAATCGTCATCATCATCAACATCTTTATCCCCATCCTCATTATCTAAATTAGCCTTACCACTTATAGTACACAACAAAGGAAAGGGTTATTTTCTGTGTTCTAATGCGGTATCATTGGCCCCAGCATAAACAATGTGAATCAAGTGAACACTTTTTGAAGCGCTCCTTCTTTCATCCGAGAATGGACATATTGATGGGAGTATTGGCTCGCCAAAAGATACAAGGTTTGATAGCCAATGTCCAAGAATAACCTGTAAACTATCCTTGAGTGAGATGCCCGTCTCGCTTCCAGCTCCTTACTGGCCTGTATCTGAATTCCTTGTAAGTTACTTTGGGTAAAAGTAAATAAAGTAAATAAATAGTAATGAATCAAAATGCAAGGTCTAAGGTAGCTAATCAATCTGTGCGCGACTAAGCCCAACAACCAGTTTCTATACGGCTCACCAGGAAGCTTAAATCCTCATTTGTGTTGATCCTTTCACTGGTTATGGAATTATGGCATTTGAATTAGCCGAATACAAAAAAGATCTGAAAGGGTTTTCAAAGACTGCAGAGAACAAAATCTGAGCCTGAATGAATTTTAATGCAAATCTTATTTTTTTACATTATATTTCACTTGATTAATAGCCTATTAAAATCGGAACATGATGGATGCGGGACGAACAAAGCCACCGCGATGTGTGTGTTTGTGTGTGTTTGTGCAAGATGCGAAGACCAATTATTTGCACAGCGGTGAGTATCGGCATGGAGTGAGAGGTTTAAATGGCTCCAGTCGTTATTTTCCTGTCTGTAATGACTGCCATGATACGGGCCTGCGGTCTGCGCTCATTGCTGTGGCATTTGCGTGCGCCTGCCTTTACGGCATTCAGTTGTTATGTTTTTTTTTTTTTCATGAAGTAGGGCCTAGAGTCTGTATCTAGCTCAGCTTGGGCACAATTGGCGAGAAAAGCCTGAAGGAACAACATAATAATCTTAATGAACACGTCGGAGCTATGCCAGAACAATAATAACACTCACATATATTTATAAGGAATTTAATGGCCGCGTGGCCCAATGTTTACTCCGCCCGGGGCCTAATTATAAAGCGTGATGAGGTGTCAGTTTCGTTTTTTTTTATTCCCCTTTCTTTTCTCATGTCTACCATTCCATGTCACTATAACTCAGGTAACAGCGATTGTAAACCTGATGTTTTATGATTCGTTTATTGCGAAGGCTTTGCACAGCTGGTGAAGCGATTCAACCATTGGATTCAGGTCACAGAACAATCTGCAAATGTTTCATTCATACTACAATTTTCACTTAGCTTAGTAATAAAGCATGCCATTTGTACAAGTGAAGGAGACAACTAGCAAATACCAAGATTCTTGAAAGGGATTGAATGGTTGCTCCATAACCCATAGCGCCTATGTGCAATAGAGGTTAGAAACGAAATATGTGTCTTGTTGTAGCCTATAGGCCCAAATATTTGATAGCCTATTGCCATCTCTATTCTATTTGAAAAACGCAGATCCGTATGTCTTACACCCTAGTTGTTGTTGTACAGTTCACTCACTATTTTCTGTTTGGCCAAGTAAAAAAATGATAAGCCTAATAGGCCTGCATCCCTTCTGCATAGGAGTAATGTTAGGCTACTTTTAGCTTTACTGCAAACAACAAACAAGAAAATACAGGTAGATTTGACAAGCTTTTATGGCTAACACAGTAAGGAATCAAATAACAATTCCTTTTATGGTTACCATATCCTACGATGAAAATGCTAATCCTACGATTCCCAACTGTTTCCAACTGATCCGTTGACATGCATGACTTCCGGCATATCGGAGGTACCCCGTTCAAGACAACTCGGAATTCGGAAAAAAACGTGATCCGTCTTGTTAAAAACAAGTATGCAACATGTGCTTGTTTAGTTTCTATTACGCTGAGATTATAGCAATATGTGGAATTCAACGGCTATTTTGCGTATATGTTTCGTAATCAGCAATGTGCCGTACTTCTCGGAGACAACACAGCATGGACGCACTGGTGTCGGAAGTCGGAATCTCCGAGTTGTCTTGGACGCGGTATAACGCTCCGTAAAGTTCGGGACGAGGCTTTATCGTTCTGCGTCACGCGTGCGAGCATGCAGAAGCTCGTATCTTGTTCTGGTTAGTTTGTTTCCTGTATTGACGTTGACCTATATGCTCCCGCGTCTTCTCAACCGCCATGTGCAGCTCGCACAGTTCACAATGGGAAGCTCCGAAGAGGCCCACCTCGGGTGGACCAGCGTCGAGTATGGCTGCCATCTGGTTCAGCCAGAGGGGTGCGGCTGACCACCGAGCGCCGCCGTGCCCTAACAGGTAGCTCGGCTGACATATCCCACTCATCCCCGACACACCACACGGGGGGATAATGAGGAGCAGCCAGCTGGCCGAAAGACTTGAGTGCTCAGCCCCCCTCAGGGAAAGTGTCAAAATGCCGATTGAGCTCTTCAGCGGTGTAAGCAGTTCTCTAGTAGAAGTTAACTTGACCTGGCAGATATTCAAATGGCGCAGTGCATTGCTGGCTGTTGTTGCCCTTGTGCAAAAGAGTCGGATGGAAAGTATGTGTAAATTGTTGCCGAGAATTGAATCAATAATATGCCTTTATGTGGTTACTGTGATGTAAATAGCCACAGCGTGGGAAGGCAGTTTGCCATATGTTTTTGTTGTAGGATTACGACTTTGTCGGGGTTAACAAAATACATGATTTTTACCTGCCAAACAGAACTGGAAGGGCAAGCCGTCATGTGGTGCAATACCACATGTGATCTACAGAGGTCAGTATTCCAAAGGAAAAATAGTGATGCCCATTCATCAAACTATAACTTATTATAAATGATGAATGAATTGATATATATTGGGAACATGGCTATATATTTCATCGGACCCACTAAAAGCTATATAAGATGCGCTTGAAAAAATCGCATACATTTTGTCCTGAAATCTGATCCTAAAGTTTGAGGGAAATAATTAATCAGTGAAGAAAAATCACACCAAAGAGAAGGTGATTTTCTGATTAGCGCTCATCTTTCTAAACTGGACACATACAGTAGAGAGAGAGAGAGGGGGATGGATTGCAGTGAGTGCTCTCCTGCTAAAGGATGACGCTAGGGAGGCAGGCTTTAATCCGCACACTGTACGTGAGGGGCAAGCGAACTGATGGGTGACTTCATGTGAAAGAAGAACAGCCGCGGAGCCTGCTGGGTGTGAGAGATAGCCTGTTGGCCACAGAAGATGATCGATCCTGCAGCTGGAGGAGTGGGAGTGTCGCTGTGCAGAGCCTCGTGTTGTTGAGCGCGCAGAAGAGAGAGGAGATGCCTAGTTTCTCTCCAGATGACTTTGAGTAGACGTTGGACGAGGCTGCTGTACTAAACTTAAAGCGGAGATCTCATCCACTTCACTCAGCTGATTCTTTCATCAGGAGTGAGACCCGGGACATAGCCGAATACCGACCCGAGAGGAGAGAACCGGATCTATAGTTACCGCACTTTCGCCAGACAGACTACCACCTGATAAGTAACGGTCATCTACTCCTATTTCAAGGTGAGCATACCCATTCTGCATAATAAAGCCTCCCCAATACCGGTTTTCTATTGGAGGCTACTCGTTCCCCCGTGTGCGGCTTTGGGCAAGTTAACATGTAGTTTGCGCTCTCGGGACGCAATTGATGCATGAATTCCGTTAAAACGACGCGCTCTCGTCACACACCGGCTTTTAATCCAAACTTGCAGATCATACCCCAAGAGGTCACATTATTTCAAGGAATAATTGCTTTTTCGTCAGATTCGTGCTTTTCCTTTTGCTTTTGGAGTAGGCTAATACCTGACAATAAGAGTTATCACTTGTATACACCACGTCGTTCATGTGTGAGTCTTTAGTGTGTGAGGTAGAGCATATACAATGACAAGAGTCAATCTAAATGGCAGCTCTAGTCAATGTCATGGTCAGCTAGTTACACAGTATAGCGTACATGCTCAATACATCACAGAGCCCTGGGCGGTAGTTGGCAAAGTAGAACAGGGTGAGATGAAGAGGACTGTCCTATTTATTTCACAAGGTATTAAGGCTGATACATGATACATACTGTACAAGTTACAGATACACACTGCTATGAGTTAGTGTATACCTCATTTATATACCTGCGTACATCCTCCTCTCTGACACTGCCTGTAGAGATCTCTGAGGAGCCCTCTCAGGCTTGAGGACTTCTCTATCAGAACACACGTACACAGGCATACACACACACACAAACACACACAGACACAGACACACACACACACACACACACACACACACACACACACACACACACACACACACACACACACACACACACACACACACACACACACACACACACACACACACACACACACTGATGCTACAGGCATCACATCTGATCATTGTTGTATCCCAAGCGAGATTTGAAGGGGGCTTGTGGAGAAAGATGGGCTCTGGCTATAGGGGAGATGGTCATCGCACAGGCTGGATGCACCGCACCTGGGCTCAGTTGGCAGGGGGGTAGCAGCAGCAGCAGAAGCTACTGGGCTGGAGATAAGGCCCTGGCCGAGCTGCAGTTACAACCAACAAAATCCCAGTGCGGTGGTGGCGGTGGTGGTGGCGGTGCCAGCCTCCCTCCACAGTACTGTTGACCCACTGCTTTGTTCCAGGATGGACTGTGTGTTCGGTGTTGGTGTTAAGGTGTGTGTTTGTTTGTGCGTGCATGTGAGTGTACGCATGTTAGTGTGTGCATGTCGGTGTGTGCGTGTGAATATATATGTGTGTGTGTCTCTCTGTGTAGGGTTCTTGGGGAATGTGTGTGTGTGTGTGTGTGTGTGTGTGTGTGTGTGTGTGTGTGTGTGTGTGTGTGTGTGTGTGTGTGTGTGTGTGTGTGTGTGTGTGTGTGTGTGTGTTTGTGTTTGACTGTCTCAACTCTCTCTATGCAAACCAGTTGAACCCCCTCCTCTCCTTCGGGTCTGGCTTATCTTGACGGCCAGTTGGTCTATCTCTCCTGGACCGCTGAGCAGAGAGAGAGAGAGAGAGAGAGAGAGAGAGAGAGAGAGAGAGAGAGAGAGAGAGAGAGAGAGAGAGAGAGAGAGAGAGAGAGAGAGAGAGAGAGAGAGAGAGAGAGAGAGAGAGAGAGAGAGAGAGAGAGAGAGAGAGAGAGAGAGAGAGAGAGAGAGAGAGAGAGAGAGAGAGAGAATATGACCACTAGTGGGGGGAGGGGGGAGTGATAGAGGGGGGAGACCGCGAGAGGAGAGAAAGCAATAGTAAAGGGAGAGACGGGGATAGTGGGGAGAGAGAGAGAGAGTGCCTGTCGTGGTCTAGCAGTTTAACGAACCGACTGCTAATATAAGGATTCAAATTAGCCCTTACATTATTTTATTTTTTATTCTTATCTTTTAATGAAATCAAAGTTTTCTTTGAAAGTGAAATGTTGGCTGTCATCTATTCGGGGGGAATAGAGAGAGAGAGAGAGAGAGGAGAGAGAGAGAGAGAGAGAGAGAGAGAGAGAGAGAGAGAGAGAGAGAGAGAGAGAGAGAGAGAGAGAGAGAGAGAGAGAGAGAGAGAGAGAGAGAGAGAGAGAGAGAGAGAGAGAGAGAGAGAGAGAGAGAGAGAGAGAGAGAGAGAGAGAGAGAGAGAGAGAGAGAGAGAGAGAGAGAGAGAGAGAGGCAAGGTATATTTGATTATATTCAGAAAATAGACTTTCCCCCTACTCAGTAAAATAGCATGTCTACAATAATGGTGCTTGGCTTTATTGAAGTCATAGCATTTTATATTCATATTGGTTTCCATCTGTTAAAATGAAGGAACCAATCATTTAAGAAATGATTCAGACTCAACACTTAAAACATATTTTGTTTCCTTAATTGTCTTTTTTTTTTTACTTTCATCATCTACTCTTTCCAATACAATACAAATGCAACTACAAATCCCAGAACCCCCCAGCAGAACTCTAACCAATGCAGTTTAAATAATTCAGCACATCTGTCCTTGTCTATGTTATCTCTGAGTTGCACACCAGGTAAAACGCCTGCTCCAGTCTTCTCTCCTCCTGAATGAATGAATGCCCTGAAAGAGGAGAGAGGAGCAAAAATATATACAAATCCCACACACATATCCACTAACGTAACGACAGTGTAGTGACTATCTAGACGAAGGAGTTCTTCATCTTACTGGAATGTTTTTTGAGGTGGGAAGTTACCTTGGTGTTCTGTAGCCAATGTTGATTTGGAAGTGTCAATGCATGATGCTATTGTAGACAGAGTACCTGTGAAATTGTCTT
Source organism: Lota lota (assembly GCA_026745465.1). NCBI lineage: Eukaryota > Metazoa > Chordata > Actinopteri > Gadiformes > Lotidae > Lota > Lota lota. Next base: position 1,991,336 of record JACYXH010000077.1, on the reverse strand, counting down.
TGTGTTTGTTCCCCGTGCGTGAAGAGATTGTGTTTTGCGGTAAAAACCATGTGACCTCGCGTATACTTCTTTGCCCTCTAATTTGTAGACATATCCCATTGAAATGCCACCCTCTGATTACAATAACACACTCCCCAGTATGCACCTCCGCTGCCTTGCAGTTAAAAAACACATCAGAAGAAATACAGGTTCCTCCATTTTCTCCTTGGCATCGATCGTTTCGTGGTTCCGCTGTTGCCGGGGGTGAATTAGTTTTTTTGGGGGGGGGGGGGGTTCCAGCGTCGGTTCCATGTGTGGCACAATGAGTGGTGGTACTACTGAGTCAACCTGAATTATCTTAGTGTATGTAAGACAATTACACGGGTGTGTGAGTGCATGCGGGTTCAGTAGCACCGAGTCATCTCAACTCTACACAACACAACCCCCCCCACTCCTCTACCTCCCACAACACTCCACTCTGTTGCCGACGGAGACCCTGAGTGAACACGACTGCCCGGGTCTTACTGCCCGGGGATGGAGGGAGTGTGTGTGTGTGTGTGTGTGTGTGGGGGGGGGGGGGCTTGGCATGTGTAACTGTGTCTTTTTCTGTGTGTGTGTGTGTATTAGTATGTTTCTCTCTGTGTGTTTTTGTGTGTACCTCTGTGTGTGTTTCTGTGTGCATCCTGTGTGCCTGTGCGTGTGTGTGTGTTTCTGCGTCCGTTTCTGTGTGCATCTGTGTGTGTTTCTTTGTGCTCTACTTGTGCTTGGAGGTGCATGGATGATGTATCTGGGTGTATATTAAGACGTGTGTTATTGTGCATTTGATGTATTAGTTTGTCTGTAATAGATAAGTATGTGTGCACACAGCGATATAGGGGAACTGCTCTTTCGTATAGGTATTTGTTCACTTGCTTGTCTTTGTGGTCTGAAATATTGATATATGTATGAAATACATATATATATATATATATATATGCGTGTGTGTTTGTACATGCAAACATGCACTTGTGTTGTTTGAAAAACATCTGAGTATATCCAAGTACGAAAGAGGATGGAAGGGAGATTGAGAGTAAAACATACATGGTACATAAACTGAAAGTGTGTGTGTGTGTGCGCGTGTGTGAGGAAGCGAGCGAGCGAGAGCATATTAACACGCACTGCCTACAGCAGTCTCTCTCTCTCTCTCCTTGCTCTCCCGTCCTGTCACCTGTTTATTTTGTGGTGTGAGTCAGACCCTGAGAGAGAGAGAGAGAGAGAGAGAGAGAGTGAGAGAGAGAGAGAGAGAGAGAGAGAGAGAGAGAGAGAGAGAGAGAGAGAGAGAGAGAGAGAGAGAGAGAGAGAGAGAGAGAGAGAGAGAGAGAGAGATAGAGAGAGAGAGAGAGAGAGAGAGAGAGAGAGAGAGAGACACACGGATGGGGTACAACCTGACAGGTTATAGTGACGATGCTGAGTTGAATCGGGGGGGGGGTCGGGGGTGAGTGTGAGAGGTGATTGACGGGGGGGACCAGCATGGGGAAGAGTTACAGAACAATACGCACCTGGCAGGTATACACTCAACTGAGCAATAGAGAGCGCTAGAAGTAGAGTAGAGAGAGAGAGAGGGGAGATTTGGAGACCGAACGAGAGATGGAGGGAGGGCAGCCAGATGTATTCCATAGTGTTAAGGCTGGGAGGAGGAGGAGGAGGAGGAGGGGAGCGGTACAGGTTGAAGTGTGCATCGTACCACCAGACGGTTGCTGTAGCTGTGCTCAGCATGCAGTCTGTGCTGCCGCACTACATGGGCACGCTGCCTGCACACTGTCCCCACCGGTAGTCAATGCATGCGCCGCTGTGACTTATTGATGTGTTTCCATCACCCATGATTTATCGACTGCTGGCCACTGTTTGACAGCAGGGAAATGCTTCACTGCGTTGGGGATAACACTGCATATTAGAGGTGGGTGATATCGGTATTGTGATGTGAGACAAGAGTGGTATGAGACTATAATGACATGACACTAGTTAGACATGAGACTATAGTGATATATGAGACTATAGTGATGTGAGGCTAGTGATATGACACTAGTTATATATGAGACTATAGTGATATATGAGACTGTAGTGATGTGAGGCTAGTGGTATGACACTAGTTATATATGAGACTAGTGATGTGAGGCTAGTGGTATGACACTAGTTATATATGAGACTATAGTGATATATGAGACTAAAGTGATGTGAGGCTAGAGGTATGTCACTAGTTATATATGAGTCTATAGTGATATAGTGTTATGACACTAAAGTAATGTGATTCTATAGTCATATATGAGACAATAGTGATGTGAGGCTGGTGGTATTACACTAGTTATATATGACACTATAGTGATGTGACACTAGTAATATATGACACTATAGTGATTTGACACTATGATAACACACTTATAATATATGAGACTATAGTAATGTATGACACTAGGATGTGAGACTAGGGATATGACACTATAATAAAAGAGACTATGGTGTTGTGAGACTAGTGATATGTCACTAATAAAATATGAGATAGAGACTATAGTGGTATGAGACAAGATATTGTCAGGGATTTTCATATACATTTTCAGTTTTTCAGTTTTTCTTTATTAATTCTAAAACCAATATATTCAGCATATTATCACTGTTGAGTCTTAGATATCACAGTTTTTACCCAGATGTGTTTATCCAAAGCTCCTCATTCTGAATACAGATGATTAATTCATTAGTGATACAAGTCATTAAGGAGCAGGTGTTGGGGTGAGCCATATTGCCCAAATATGGGCAACAAGGCTGACTTCCTGCTGGGAGTCAGCCACCCAATCCAATCCCTGCGTATGTCAATGTCAATTGTTCACATACCTACCTCGACCCCATGTGACCAATAACACCCCCACACCGACTCCCAGACAGTAAACGATATCAATCATGTTTCATATTGAAATGTTTATACTTGTAGTAGTTAATCCTCCAGTGGTACCCTCCTCCTGTCTGCTGTAACCCAGGACTGGTGCAGTGTTGGCAGGCTGAGGGATTCAGACGCCACTGGGTGGCTGTTAGTGCTGGCAGTGCACCATTATATATATATATTTTTTTTTTGTCTGATTGCACACTACACATATTTAGTAAAAGAGACTTCATTTCCTTTTGTTTTAGAAACACAAAGGGTAGGTGACCGATGTCAGACAACGCGAACATAGGGACATTGAACATATGTCAATAATTATATTCTGACACAGAACATTGCGGGTCTACACTGTTCAGTACAACAGATAGGATTGGTTATTGGTATTGGCCGATTACAAGTAAAGTGAAGGGAATCACGATCAGTATTGGCAGGGAGACAGCATCATTGACCTATCGATAGACGTGGTTTTTCTCAACAGAAGCATATTTAAAAGCTACAGGAGATACAAGTATTGTGCAGGGATTTTAGTATAGTGGCTGCATCCTACCTGTAGGCATCCTTGAGGAAAATGCTCCAATGCCCTACCTGCTCCTTAATGACATAGTGAGTTTATGCCCTAATAAGCATTAACCAACAGTTAATTAACAGTTAACTAATGATCTAGTAATCATTTAGTAATGTTGTTCATGTTTACTAATAGTGTTCATGTTGGCTAAGGAAATATAAGTAAAGTTATCAACTTATACATTATTTATTACCCCTATACCTATCCATAACCCCTGTGCTAATGCTTATCACTGCATTAACTAATTAACTAATGTTAATTAATGGTTAATTAATGCACCCTTATTTAAAAGTATTACCAATGAATAAATAGTAAGTATTGGACAAACCTATTCTGATGACAAGCCAAAATAAGATACAGATTTAAGGACAAGCTACCACACTGGGCCACTCTCACCTGGTCTGGCTATTTTCATTAATATTTTTCATCGTTCTTGTTGGTAATGATGATTCAAATGCAATTATCTTCCTGAGAGGAAACTCAAGTTCATTATGTATTCAGTTCTGCACTGCTGTTCCTGAATGGATTTAGTTTCATCTCTAGTTAATTGTAAATAAGTTGTTGTGTGGCTTAATAGGGTGCATAGAGAGCAAGGTGCCAAGGTGAGTTCATACATGTGAACACATTGTGAGGATAGCAGATTCTGGATCAGATTCTGTTAATGGTCTTGGGGGAGATCTGTTTTTAATTTATAACAAAGCCTTGCAAGATGGTAGGATTAGGGAGAATGAGAACAGAACACTATGTGTCTCTGTTGTGTTTGTAATTAGTTTTTGTTTTTCCTTGTATCGTTTATATTTGCAGAAGCTGTTTTGAAATAATGAGTTTGAGGGAAAAAACATTGCAATGTTCTCTTGCCTTGAAGTTTTGTGTAATTTACATAAAATGTTCCCTTCTTTGTAGTCATAATAGATATCCTGCACCAATGGCACACCAAATATACTAGTCTTTTATCTCTATGTGGTATCTATATCAACTGAGAAAATCTCTGTCCATTCATGTCCATCCATCCCGAAACATCGTCGGTACCTTAGAAAAAGTGGGTACTGTTATGAAGTATGTTAGCATTAAGACTGCGCAGACCAGACATGGCAGACGAGAAAGACAGACACCAGATAATCTGGGCAGATGCATGTATTTGTACAGCTTTGAATGAATCACCCATATTTGCACTGCGGATTAAAACGTTAAACGGGTGCCAGTGCTTCTACTTTCAGAGAGGAAGTTAGGAACATGTGAAACATGTGAATTCTTCCCCCCCCCCCATCTCTCTCTCTCACTCTCTCTGTCTCTCGTCTATTCTTCTCTTGCCCTCACTGATTTGTCAGCAGAGAAGGTAACAGCTGTTCCGTTTGCGATGTAATTTCTTTGATCGTAATCACTCATGCCAGCTACCTCTCCACCCTGGCATCTCCCCCCACCCCCCCTCAAACCCCCCCCCCCACCCTTCCCTGCCATATGGAGGAGGAAAAAAAAGTGTCTCGCTCAAAATAAAGAAATATATAAAACCATGGCATCCAAGCGTTGTTTGACTTGCAAGGTTTTGTTGTTCTTCTCCTTGTGAGGGGCTCTAAGCGACGACGTGGGAATCATGGTCATGTGTGTTTCTCAGTCGTCGTCCCCCCCCCCCCCCCCCCGGCTACATCATGTTTGATGGTTTCCCCGTCAAAGTGCTCAGCCGAGCCTGGGAGACCGGGTGAAACTAAAGGAAAAATAAATAAAAATACGACTTCATTTTTTCTTTTTTGCTGTTGGCTGCTGAATGATTGATGCTGACCCAGCAATAGAACCCCAGCAGAGCTGTAAGTGAATCCGTCTAAGCAAGAAAATAGGTAAATAGACGTGTTGTACAGAGACAGAGAGAGTCTGCTTTTCAGTCCGCCATGTTGGAGGTGTATTGGACAAAGGGAGAGAGAGGTTAGCCGTCTGGGGATGCGAACAGACAGTTACATTACAGCCTAGAACAGGCACTAGTGGCCCTGTCACGGAGCTCCATCTAGTAGGGAGGAGGCTGGGAGGGGGGAGAGAGGGAGAGATAAAGGGAGGACGGAGGGGAGGGCGGGAAGAACAGGGAAGGAGAGAAAGAGGAAGGGAGGCAAAGAAAGAAAGAGAAAGAAAGAAAGAAAGAAAGAAAGAAAGGAATGGGAAAGAAGGGGGAGGGAGGAAGGGAAGGAAAGCAAAGGATGAAAATGAAAAGTGCTCTTAAGAGCCTGGACTACAACGGACTACGAGTCTCCTTCTGTGTAGTCCACTTCTGGCCCCATTACTCCAGAGTGGAGCTCACATTTCAGTCGCTTCATTCCTTATTCCCCCCCTCTGCCCTACTGTCCACGGATCAGTACAGATCTGCTTCAGACTCTCTTTCCTCCTTCTCCGGCGCTCAAGCAAGGGGGGGGGGGGGGGGGGGGGCGCTGCAGTGGCCACTGAACTGGAATCCAAGAGCGTGTTCTGACTGGAGCGCCAAAGGAACAGCGGTGGTGCAGTGCTCCCTCTTCTTGTTCTTCTGGGGTTCTCCTTGAATTATAGAGGACCTGCAATTGCACTTGCGCTGGCTGGGTTTTTATCAGAGTGCTGGAGGTCACTATGACTTTCCCACCCCCACCCCAATCCTGCCATCCCTCCTTCTCTTCTTCCTGATCACATATGCAACGTGAGGGTTAGAAGCCCACCGTAGAGCGGGCGCACAAAGAAGGCCTGACCCAGAAGGAGATTTACGACACAGGGAGAAGGGGAACGGTGTAGGTGCCCTTCATCCATTCCCAAAATTGTCAACGGTAATTTCCCGGATAAAAGCCAGAACTGTACCTCCATGTTTTATGCATAACACGGAGGGCGAAGGCCTCGCCTTGGTGGAGGGGGATCTCTCCGATTTGTATTGCGTTTGAATTGGTCCCCCACCACCCCCACCTCCTATCTGCCACGGACGGCTCTCTCACGCCTCCCTTAGCTGTTTAGAGCCTGGCTCACAGGGGGTGATATACAGTTTACGGTTCCCCGTAGAGGTTTTCGCTGGCCGCCTGCTCCACAGAGTTTATTAGTGGCTGTCTTGGGAGCCCTAGACTCTGCAATTGCTGAATTAACCAATCAACTAAGCTACTGGCTGTGGAACGAAAGAAAATTCAAATTGAGCTTTTGTTATGCTAAATCAGGCGGTAATGGCTGTATGCGATGGGCACAGCCATCTTGCCTGGAAAGCTTTTCATTATTATTGATTTCATTCGGGGGAACGAGTGTGAACACGAACACAAATTCATCCTCATCTGTTTTAATGGGGTCTCGTGCCTTTTTTCCTCCTTGAAATGTGGGGAAGAGAAAAAAAAAGTGGGAAGTGAATTAGCCACAGTCCAACGATGTCACTGCATGTTGGATCAAAGTGAAGATATCCTGTGGGATATCTGCTATCTGAACATCACACAGTTACCCATGATGCCTTCTAAGGGCTCTCTCAGATATGTAATTGGTTGGATCGTGGGGGGGAGGGGGGGGGGGGGGGTGGGTGGGGTGGGGGGGGGGGGGGGGGGGGGGGGGGGGGGGGGGGGTGGGCAGAACCTATAGCCCTGGGCTGAAACGTTGAATAAAGTGACGGACCACTGATCACAAAACACTGCTTTTCATCCCCTCCTCCCAAAAGCCCCGGCTGTCCCTCGCGATCCAATGTGGCATTCACTTAAAAGTCACCGTTAATAAAGACGGCATTTCCATGTCCTAATTCCCAGAACCCATCACTTTGTGTCCCGACGACGACAGCCGGCGGGCCGCAAGCTCACTAGCCCACTCTCAACCAGCCTCTCTCTCTCTCCTCTCGCCTCCCCAACACCCCGTCCCCTCCTCCTCCTCTTCTCCTCTGCCACGTTTGACCTACTTCTGTCTCTACTACATTGTAAACATATCTGCTAATTGCTTTCATTTATTCATTCGGAAGTCAAGTTTTTTGCTTGGCGCCACCCCAACTCATTCATGTGTAATGCATAATACAATGCATGCTCACAGTAACTCCACCCCCCCCCCCCCCCCCCCCCCCCCAGCCCAACCGCTGTCACTCTATGACTCTATGACCACGAGAAGTTACAGTCGATCCCCCCAGATGAAGCTTTCCCATAATGCAATGCCATTTTCGCAAAGCTGCAGCTAAGCATCAGGGCCCGAATTTTGTAAGATGATGATAACTACCACCTTCAAACTTGAATGTTGCTTGCAGAAAAGCATTTGAAAGCTTTAAATTGCATGTAGTGTGTCCCCTTAACGTACAATCTCAGAAGATAGACTTTCAAAGTTCCACACGCTTTTACTGTGAAAGGACTTTTTTATGACAGGCCATCCCGACTACCACGGCAGCTCTGCTTCGATGGGTATTATAGGTCAGACATTGTCCCCTCCACCAGACCCCACGCATACTCACACCACACACACACACACACACACACACACACACACACACACACACACACACACACACACACACACACACACACACACACACACACATCCCCCCCTCCAACACGTATTGAATCTAGGCCACAAGACAAAATGTTTTTTATCACCTCTGGTGACACTGGCTCACCATCTATTGTTGACTCACTGTGAGAGCAGAGATTTGGCTCGTAACCTTTAGAAAATAAAAATAATCACGCCACAGTCCGTTCACTGTGTTCCCGATCCCACACATAAAATAAACAACTATCCAGACCAGGGCATCATTATTTGCTTTGCTCACCCCGTGTTTTCTTTAAGGCAACAGCAATACCGTATGACTTGTGTGAGATTCTCATTCGTTAGGGTTTCAACAATGCTGTTCCTGCATATAAAGCCAATGCTATTGAATACTGACATATAACGGCTCTAACTGTTATGTATACTGTGTCTAACTGTCTGTTATATACTCGGGTTAGCTGTAATATACTGTGTTTAACTGTTTTATACCTAGTTTAACTGTTATAGACTGGGGTTGACTGTTATATACCTAGTTGAACTGTTATAGACTGGGTTTAACTGTTACATACTGGGTTTAACATATTATATACTGGGTTTAACTGTTATATACCTGGTTTAACTGTTATATACCTGGTTTAACTGTTATATACCTGGTTTAACTGTTATATACTGGGTTTAACATGTTATATACTGAGTTTAACATGTTATATACTGGGTTTAACTGTTATATACTGGGTTTAACATGTAATATACTGGGTGGTTTAACTGTTATAGACTGGGTTTAACTGTTATATACTGGGTTTAACATATTAAAAACTGGGTTTAACTTTTATATACTGGGTTTAACATGTTATATACCTGGTTTAACTGTTATAGACTGGGTGTAACTGTTATATACTGGGTTTAACATATAAAATACTGGGTTTAACTGTTATATACTGGTTTTAACATGTTATACTGGGTTAAACTGTTATGAGTTATATGAGCATATGCCAAACCTTAATCTTTAGAAAGAAACCCATGAATTAACTAATGTTTCAATGTTAATTTATGTTTCAATGGTTTCAACGGCTCTAACTCTTTACTTAGTTTAACCATAACCTCCATATATTGTGTCTTCGAAATGACAAAGGCCAAAAAAACCTTTTCCATGATCATAACCACTTCATCTAGTAGCAAATGGGTCAAAGAAAAACACAGACAAAAATACCACCATCAAACCGAACAACTGCATGAATCCAGCCCGGCAGCACGCTGCAGATGCTCTTCACCCCAATAAAACCCAAGCCCTGGGGGGGGGGGGGTGGACTCGTAGTCCACCCCCACTCTCTCCCCCCTCTTTCTCTCGCCCCACGATTCAGGTCACGGGGTCGTGTTTGTAGAATTCAAGTGGTTGGCCTTCTCCCTCTACTGCGCCGTGATTGGTTCCCCTGCTGGGATCTACAATTCCCCCTCTCCCTCCACCCCTCCTCTCCTCCCGGGCGCCCCCCCCCCCCCCCCCCCCCCCCCCCCCCCCCCCCCCCCCCCCCCACACACACACACACCCCTGTGTGTGAGTGTGAATGAGTCACGTCTGCGCGGGAGCGTGTCTGAGTGGCAAGGTGAAGTACTCAGTAGCGAGGGAGGGAGGAGCGCTCTCGGTAATCCGGGGTAAACACAGAGCAGCATGACCGCACGGCTCATACGTGACCGAAACCGGGGAAACAGAAATGGGTACGGAGAGACATGACGCGGCTTTCCAATGACTGCACCCGCCGCCAAACCTTCCTTTAGTCTCACCCCAAACCAGCCGATCCATAGCCTATCGGAGTCGGTTTGGATGAAAGTGTCTGCTTGATGACTAAATAGTATTCGCTGAAATGTGGCGCTCCATTGGGGTCTGGATTGAGACTTGGAGCACTGAATGTATCCGTCGCCTTCCTGTTAGCAATGTCTGGAAAAGATGTGCTAACCTCAGCTAGTGTGGACAATGTCGCTTTCGGGTATATAGTTTCACCGAGGTAAATGGTAATGTAAATGACTGTCGTTTTTTATTTTGATGTAAAGACGACAAAAGGACAGTGGTCGCCAACCCGTCGACCGCGATCGACTGGTAGAGCTTTGAGACTTTCCCTGTAGCTCCCAAAATATATATATATATAAATAAATAAATAAATAAAAGAAACACGAAAACTAAAGTAGTAGTTTAGAAAACGAAATACACAAATACATTATGCCTGCTTTAATGTTCAGTTTTGCAAGCGTCTCTATCGGGGCCCAGCAATCGTATTTCACAAAACCTGCTGCTCAAAATAAGGCTGCCCCTGAAGCATCATTTCGGATAAGTCACCTTTTGGCTAAACACAAGAAGCCTCTTGCAGATGGCTTAATTGCACTGACTGATCATTTTGTTAGCACACGTCACAGTTCTACTTTCTAACATGCTAATGTTTAATACGTATCTTAATTGTTGTTGTTGTTGTTGTTGGCTATTATGAACACAATAATATCCTAATATAAAAGGAAAATAGGCCACATGCCTTTATTTTTTCTGTTGGACTATTATTACATAATGAAACTTAGAATTTAAGGTATATTGTAAAATTGTTAAAACAAGACAGCTATGGCCTGTTTGAAATGCTAGTTAGTGTTTTCTTGGTTGCATCAATTTGAAAGTTAGACCAAAGCATTTCATGTTATTCAAATACATTATCCAAATAAAAGGCCTCAAGTTGGAAGTAAAATCTGGGCTGTCTTTTTCTCTCAACGCTTCAATAGGTAGATCTTGCCTTTCACCAAGGCTGAGGTTAGGGATCTTGGGCTTAAAAAGGCTGGTGACCACTGCTCTAACGGTTGAACAAAGCGAGGAGCCCGGTTGCTTCTCCTCTTCCGAGGCCATCATGAAACAAGCGCTCTGCTGCGTCCCGTGGTTCAAGTTAAAAATGCTCAAAAGAACCTCTTCGCTTTGTGCTTGGAAATAATGAAGCATACGAATAGGCCTCCATGAATACATTACCATAGAAGAAGAAAACCATTCAGCAGAACTTCAGTTGGCCTGAACAGATGACATAAGTTATTTCAACACTGAATACATTTAATCACTTTTTGTTAAAAGGAATTCAAAGAATTGAAGTTGTTCAGGTTCAGCCAAAATCTGTAGTCGAATGACCTGCTGAATATAACTTCGAACTGAAAACGGTTGCTATAGAGAAAAAGAGTACTTCAACTATAGGTCTCCATTGAAACCAGGAGATGTCTATTATACCATACTAGCTTACAAATCAGGGTAATCAGATGAATTAGGCCACAGTTTCAGTTTTTCTGTTTAGCATTTGACCTATTAAATTGAATATTTGGGTTTGAATAAAATATGTATTTAGTCAATCATATTCTGGTCTGGTGGATTTTAAGTTATCAGTTGAGTTTAGTTAACAGTCTAACTAACACACTTCTCATTTGAAAGAAACAAAACACAATTGCTTTGTACCTAACTGTTAACAAGGGCTATGACAGAAGGGTGGACAAACTACAGCGAGACAAGGCCCAACAGACCAGGGTTGGCCAAGACTCTCTAGTGACTTCCCCTCCCTTGGTGGGAGCAGAGGACGGACAGATGGACAGGAGATGACTGGTGGAGAGCTGGATCTCTCCCAGCAGGGTATGACCAGTACCATCCTCCCCCCCCATCCCTGGCACTTGGTCAACTCCTGCTGGACATCATCCTGTTAGCCGGCCAACAAACAGGATCACCCTGCTGACCTCATTACAGTCTGACATGGCTGTCTTCATTTAACCTATACTTCTATACTCCCGGCCCAGGAAACAGTGTGTTTGGGGCCTGAACCGGGGCCAAAGTGGTTGAAGCTCTGATTGCCTCTGATTCAGACCATCCTTGTAGCCCTGGCTGATAGGTTAAAAAAAACAACTCCAAAGGTTTTAGATGAATGGGGACTCAGGCTATCAATGCTTTTATCGTTTTTACTTCTTCAAGTGGAAGAGAGAGTGGATGAAATGGCAGGGGAAAGGATAGGGTCTGAGAGGGGTAGGGGCGAAGTTGTAAGCTCCACAACCACAGAGAAAAATGAGCTTGGCTTTAGAACCCCCAGATAGGAGCGAGACGAACGAGAAGGCAGATGTGGGGGTTTCTTATAATTTACCGTCTTTTTCCCTGTGCTTGACGGTTTTATTGGCTCAGTAATGGACTGGAGTCAAGAGACTGCCTGCATGGAGCTACCTCATCTCTGATCACTGAATCCATACACTAAATTATGTATGACAATTGGATTTTTCTTTTTGTTCTCTTGCACCAAACCTTATTTGGTATGCTCTTGCCTTATCGGTTTCTGGTTTTATCCGTGACTTGTCTTTAGCTTTGTCTAAACTTTACATACAATAATCTAAACAGCATACATACTACAGTTCTATAATCCTTTTTATATAAATCTTAAAACATATCTATTTAAGTTGAGTTGTGGTGTAATCATTATTTTATGAGAACCCTATCAATCAATACCTCTCAAATGTGTCTCTGCAATTCTGAGAATGTTCTGATAGATAATTGTTATTTTAAACTCAGTCATCATTTGGGTTTAGTTGTGTTGTTTCCCTGGTTAAGCACTTTGCATTGCAGTTCTGCGCGAAAGCACTTCATAAATAACGTACGATTGATATAAATCCATATAACTAAATAATACAACTATTCATAAAAGGACTCTCTGCACTCTGCTCTATAAATAAAGTTGATTGATTGACATCCAGCCCGTACTTGATAACTATATAACCATATAAACATACAAAAACGATGAATAAAACTACACTCGTCTCCCTGGCTCTCTTCATCCCATCCATCCTCCAGTCAGGACGTATTTCAGTGGGACATTGTTTGTTCTTCGCATTAATCTACATAAAATATGCTAACGAAATTAAATAGAAGACAGAGTGAGGCGTTGATGCGGCCTGGCTCCGAATCGTTAATGACTCCCCACCACCCTTGAAAAAAAAAAAGACCCTGATTAATTTGGGAATGTCGGCCGCAGTGGATAGTGATTAATTCCTCCTGGATTCAACCATTTAGAGTAGCGTGCGGGGGTAGTGGTGGTTGAGTTGGTGGAGGGGTGAGGGTTGGACTCAGGGAAGCAGCAAAGCCCAGAATGTGGAGGCATAATTAATACATATGGATCATACTTAATTAGTGGGCAACACAGAGGGTCGGAGCAGGCATGATTTGTCTCTCCTTTGTTGAAGTAATGGTCCACGGTTAGTTCCCCTCCAAACAGTGACAAGTACATATAATGAGGCCCCCCTGTAGATAGAAAGAGCTTAAGACTACCTCTGAGGCTAGGGGGAACGACGAGGCGACAGTTTGTACAAATGACTGCTTGTCCCTTTAATGTCTTGTGTGTCTAACTAACTAAGCAAAGACACAGAAAGAAGCCTGAGGTTTAAGTTGTGCGCTTTTAGTTAAATTAATGGTGGAACGGTATCTTGAGAGCTCTGTCACCTTCAAAACACCTCCTTCTCATTGTGGAAAGTGAAAGTCAATGTGTTTGTTCTTCCTCTCTTTCTTGCAGAATGATGTGAAGTTCGACCAAAGACGGACCAAAGCACGGCGTGGTGAATATTTTCATTGGGCTCTTCTCCCTTTCCCGCTGACACAACACCCCCATCCGTTTCACCGGCGCTCGCTGTTCACCGGAGCCCCATGGGGATGGGTACGTGCCTGGATACGGGAAGGACATACCATGACCTCGCGACAGGTCACAGGCTTCCAAAGGTCACGTCGCTATGGCAGCTGACACTTTGCTTCCTGACGCTCATCTCCGCGAATTCGGAGCCGACCGTGGCGAGCGGTCCGGCCCTGAACGTCTTCCAGCCGGAGAGGAAGGAGTGGGCTCTGAACCACCTGACGGTGCACCAGACCACCGGGGCGCTGTACGTCGGCGCGGTCAACCGCATCTACAAGCTGTCGGCCAACCTCACCCTGCTGGTGTCCCACGACACGGGCCCAGAGTACGACAACAAGGCCTGCTACCCGCCCCTCATCGTCCAGCCCTGCTCGGAGCCGCTGGCCTCCACCGACAACGTCAACAAGCTCCTGCTGGTCGACTACTCCCACAGCCGGCTGCTGGCGTGCGGCAGCCTCTACCAGGGCGTGTGCAAGCTGATGAGGCTGGGCGACCTGTTCATCCTGGTGGAGCCCACGCACAAGAAGGAGCACTACCTGTCCAGCGACAACCACACGGGCACCATGTACGGCGTGGTGGTGCCGCCGTCGCCGGGCCAGGACGCCACGCTGTACGTGGGCACGGCGGTGGGCGGCAAGCAGGACTACTTCCCCACCGTGTCCAGCCGCAAGCTGCCGCGCGACCCCGAGTCCTCCGCCATGCTGGACTACGAGCTGCACACCGACTTCGTGTCGTCGCTCATCAAGATCCCGTCGGACACGCTGGCGCTGGTGCCGCGCTTCGACATCTACTACGTGTACGGCTTCTCCAGCGGGCCCTTCGTCTACTTCCTGACGGTGCAGCCCGAGACGCCGCCCGAGAGCGGGACGCCGGCGGGCGGCTCCCCCGGCGACCTCTTCTACACCACGCGCATCGTGCGCCTCTGCAAGGGCGACCGGAAGTTCCACTCGTACGTGTCGCTGCCGCTGGGCTGCGTGCACCGCGGCGAGGAGTACCGCCTGCTGCAGGCCGCCCACCTCGCCAAGGCGGGCCGGGCGCTGGCCCGGGCGCTGAACGTCAGCTCCCAGGAGGACGTGCTGTTCGCCGTGTTCTCCAAGGGCCAGAAGCAGTACCACGAGCCGCCGGACCACTCTGCGCTGTGCGCGTTCACCCTGCGGGAGATCAACGCCCGCATCAAGGAGCGCCTGCAGTCCTGCTACCAGGGGGAGGGACACCTGGAGCTGCACTGGCTGCTGGGGAAGGACGTGCAGTGCACCAAGGCGGTAGGTCTGCCTCGGTGGGGGTGGGGGGTGGGGGGGGCAGGGAAGAAAGATGGATAGCGTGAGATAGATGGATAGAGAGTAAAGGAGGCGGTATAAGAAAGAAAGGCAGAGGGAGTTGGAGAGAGAGGCAGAGAGAAAGAGACAGAGAGAGAAACGGAGAGAGGGCCAAGCATGGAATTAAAGGAAAAAGAAAAGGCGACACCAAGGAACTGAAATCACCACACACAATTATGTACACAAAACACACACAAAATTAGGTCTTATCACACACCTGTCCAAACACACAAGCACACAATCACCCTCCATCTCCAATCTAAAAAACGGGGTCAGGGTGTGTGAGCGGCCTTGACTAAGTGTTACAGTGGTCTCTAGTTATCCAACGGTGCTGGTTGCACTGTGAGGGGCTGATAGGGGTGCTAGCCTGAGAGAACCTGAAACACCATTAAGATTTCCCAAGGGACCGGACTGGCCAGGGGGAGATTAGTTTTACTATGCTAATCAAAGGAGTTTTCTATTTAGCTTGGGTTTTATTCACCCACTCGGTCTGCAAAACTCCCCCACCCACTTTTCCTGGCTCTCCCACTCGCTTTTGCATTTTGATCCTGCATATTCTCTCTTTCTCACTCTGTCCCTCTCTCTCTCTCTCTCTCTCTCTCTCTCTCTCTCTCTCTCTCTCTCTCTCTCTCTCTCTCTCTCTCTCTCTCTCTCTCTCTCTCTCTCTCTCTCTCTCTCTCTCTCTCTCTCTCTCTCTCTCTCTCTCTCTCTCTCTCTCTCTCTCTCGCTTGCTCTCTCTCTCTTTCTCTCTCTCTCTCTCTCTCTCTCTCTCTCTCTCTCTCTCTCTCTCGCTTATCTTGCTCTCGCTCTCTTTCTATCTCCTTTCTTTATCATCCTTTCGGTGTTCTTCCTTCCATCTCTCTTCAGTTTTCCTGCGTTCTGTTCACGTAGCCAGCTGTGGTTGAACCTGCGAGACCTACGCCAAATGTTTAAAAGAGGTCTTGCTTGCAGCAAGCACTTACATGTCTGTGCCTTTTGTGAAACCTGCATATTTAAAAGGCTTGTACCAAAAACAAAAGGCTTTTTATCAGAAACAAATGGCTTTCATCGAAACAGAAGGGTTTTCTAGAAACAAGCGAAACAACGAAAACATTATATGCGTTGCATCTTGCATCCGTTTGGATTTCACTATTCCATTAAACAAATGGGTTGTAATGAAATATGACAATGACGGACGCGTTGTTATTCAGCCATTCACTATGGCTTGGCAGACAGTCAATGGTCTTAATTAATTTTATTGGACTTAATTAAATAACAATGGTTAAATCCTGGTTGGATGTAGTAAAATTTTACATTTGAGCTAATAAGCTAATTACACGGCAAAGCAGAAGATCAAAACAAAGCTAATCTTGGTGCCAGTATTTAGCAGTACTCAGATCATACAATAATATTTTTTATACCATGAGAAGCACAATAATAAACTCATATTACTACATAAACTGGTACTCACCAATAATGGGGGAATGCTAAATTACTTAACAGTAAATAGGACATTTATTCTATATTTTTAAGACAGTAATGAGCACTATGTCTAGTGATGTAAAAATGACTTTAAGGTTAACAGTATACAGTCCACTCCCTGCAAACTAGTTAGACATGATCACCTCATGTTTCTAAGAGCGAACACCAGATACAGCAGCCAGACCTGTAGGGATGCTAAGCTAGGAACTAGTATCCCTTAACAGAGTGATTACACTATGCAGCTGATTAGAAGAGGCTGGAGATGGGTGGCAGCTCAAGCAACAACAACTAAACACCCTGTTCTCTTTGATGCCCAATCAAAACATTTCATCCCCTGCTGTGTGCTTCTGTGATGTCAGGAAGTCACAGCATCTACTACTACTATGAAGGTTATTCATTAAGGATCCCCTTTTAGCCAAAGCAACTTGCATTGGATTCACATACATGTATCTGAATCGGCATGTCATTAAGGAGCAGGAAGGGGTTTACGGCATCTTGTTGTAGATGCCCTAATTGTGGACATGGGGGATCGAACCCAGTGCATTTTGGCTGAGAGTAGAACACCCTAGCCACACTACACTATCCTGCGGCCAATTTTTGTTCTCCATGAGCAATTATTTATGCACTGCAAAAGTACAAGCTGAAAAGACAGATACACAATATAACAGGACGGCTCCAAAATATTATAAAAAACCATCGGAGGTTGGTGTGCTTTAACCCTTCAGCGATGAGCAGATGATATGTTAGCTCCTCCGCTAGTCAGTTTAGCTCCTTAACTCCTCTTCCCACGCATCTGCAGCCAACTCGTTCATCTCCCTCTGTCTCCCCCCTCTCTCTCTTTCTCTCCCTTCTTTATTTTCCACCTCCCATCATTTCTCATCATCCGTGTCTTACTCTTTTTCCCAAACTTGTGATAAAAAACAACAATAAAATCCCTAAAAATCCCCTAACCCCCAAAACTAAAATGGATGTAATGTATAACCACTAACCACTTCCTCCTCTTGTTGTACCCCTCTTCCCTGTAACCTTATGCCCTCACCCTCCATCCCTCCTCTCCACTCCCACTCTCCCCCTCCATCCAAAACCCCCCTCACCTCCACCCCCACTCTCCCCCTCAATCCCTCAATCCCCACCCCCCCTTACCCCCACCCCCCCTTACCCCCACCCCCATTCTCCCCCTCAATCCCCCCTCCAACTTCCTATCCTCCCCTCCACCCCATCCACCCCCCTGCCTCACTCCTTTTCTCTGAGCAGCCGGTTCCCATCGATGACCACTTCTGCGGGCTGGATATCAACCAGCCCCTGGGTGGGTCCCAGCTGGTCTCCAGCCAGGCCCTGTACACCGAGACCCGGGACAGGCTGACCTCTGTCACCTCCTATGTCTACAATGGCCACAGCGTGGTCTTCCTGGGCACCAGGAGCGGCATGCTGAAGAAGGTAGGAGAAGGGTTCCAAATCTGTGGCTTTTAAGACCTGTCGATGCGTGGCAGCGATAGGTGTCCTCACTCTCCTGTTTGAATGACCTGAACTATAATTGCTACTTGATGTCAACATTGGATGTTTACTGATCCTGATAGATTGATAGAAAGATGGACAGACGGACAGAAATACCGTCATAATTAACTAATAATCAGTTGCAGTACCTATTTTAACCGTTTTTAAAGATAGATAGATAGATAGATAGATAGATAGATGGATGGATGGATGGAATGGTAGATAGATAGATAGATAGATAGCCTGACATCGCCAGACCAATTTGCAAATGAATATTAGTCCTGAAGCTCTTAGTTAATTTTAGATATCCAAGGGGTGTTATCAATGGTCACAGACCAAAATGCCTCTGGACCCAATTGGATATATTTACAACCAATCAGAGCAACGAAGTGCGTGACACATCAGCGGCAGCCATTTATATATGAAAATTCCTCAATGCCGTTCCCATAGGGTGGTCCTCTGTACATTCATCGTATTTAACCCGCCCCATATTATACAAACGGTTGTGATTGGCCCGACCCGGTCCAGGTCTGCTGGAAATCTATGTGAAAGGGAGGGGCCGGGCCAGACGCATATACCAGAGCAAATAAGAAATGAGCTCACAGATTCCTCTTGTTCCCAGGCTAATAGATAAGATAGATTGATAATAAAAAAAAACATAACAGAAGAGACAGACAGACCTCGTACAGATGAACGGGTACACAGACAGACAGACAGATGTATCCACACGGATCCATATTAACACTGATAGGTGAGTCTCTTCCCTGGGGCTCCAGACCTCCCACATGATTCATCTCCTCATCCCTCCATGGTGCATCTTATAGCCGGGGTGACAGCGCGAGACCACGAGGCTCAGCACTCGCTCTGCGCATTCGTACCGCATGCGACAGACCGAACATGCGACAGACTGGGGAGAATGTGCGAGAGGAATATGCTGACACTAGCCCCGGGCCCCGCAGTCGCATGGGATGCAATCTGTCTGCAATGCACACACACATAGATACGCACACGCACAGATACATACACACGCACATGCTCATACACACAAACATGTACACGGGTATGCACACACGTGCACAGAGGCTAATGCACACATGCAAGCAGATACACATGCATGCTGACACACACACACAGTAACATAGGCTGGGGGCAGAAAGTATCTCTGGACCTCTTCTTATTACACAAGATGTCTGGCCATCAAAATGGAGCGCAGCCAGAACCATGAAAAACAAGTGCGAGAGAGAGAGAGAGAGAGAGAGAGAGAGAGAGAGAGAGAGAGAGAGAGAGAGAGAGAGAGAGAGAGAGAGAGAGAGAGAGAGAGAGAGAGAGAGAGAGAGAGAGAGAGAGAGAGAGAGAGAGAGAGAGAGAGAGAGAGAGAGAGAGAGAGAGAGAGAGAGAGAGAGAGAGAGAGAGAATGATGACCCTCAAAACATAAAATAACAAGAAAGAGCCTCAGATAAATCAGCGGAGGTTCCATTGAGAAGAGGCTGAGATCCTGAGGTCCATGTCCCGGGAGGTGGGGGGGAAGAACAGAGCCATGGACCACATCCTTCCCCATATTCCCAAATGGACAGGCAGAGTAGGAGAGTCAAGACAATAAATTGCATAAGCCACTGCAGAGGTTGTAACCTCACCGCTATAGAGAGGTCATAGCTAGGGGGGGAGGTTAGAGGTCAGAGGGATAACTATGAACTAGACGACTTGCACGACAAGGGCTATGGTGGTTTCCATGGTTGCATGGTTTGCCATTAGCTAGCCTCCCGTGTGTGGTAGGGTGGGACGTTTCAAGCCCTATCAATCACGGCTGGCGTCCATACGGAGAGCTTCATAAAAAAGCACTTTCCTTTCTCATAAGAAACAGTGTGTTCCCTGCAGGTTCAAAATAGCACATTTACCCTGGGGACTGCACCGAAGACTGAGAGAGATGTGGTGTTAGTATGAAAGGCAGCTGTTGGGCGATGTTGTCTATCGTGCATCATCAGACATCGCAGGGGGTCTGAACTGAAGACATCGTTTTGAATGATGCTATTGCTGTGAAACGATTGGAACATGGAACCGTGAGCGTGGCAATTGCACTTCAAGAGTGATGTGCAAGGTGGATACCAAAGCGAGTAATAAGAACTGTGATATTAAAGAGAGATAAGCAATATCAAAACGGCCCGAGTACGAACTGTTTACTATTATATGCTGATGCTACGATTCGGTTGACATTTTTTTTGTTTTACATACATGCCATAAATGATTAGGTTAGCAGTTAGCTTCCTTGCTACAGGATGCTTACAGGTAGACCAGAGACATTGTGGTTAAAAAAATCGGAACCTTTTGGCCGGGATTCATACACCCTAGCCAGCCACTAGATAATCCTATCCCTTACATTTGAGTGTCAGCAGTCCTCAGCTTTGCTATTCACTCTAAATGCACTGGTTTGTTTATAGATTTGTTTCTTGACACTATAACCCCTCACACTGCTTTACAGTTAATGATCACATTCACTAGTGGGGGAAACACACATTCACACACTTACAGTGGTGTTAACCTTGCAAGGAAGCGATCAGCCACCCTCGGAGGAGGAAGTGTCTCTTCCTTCATCTTAGTCTCTTGACTATTTCACAACTCCCAGTCCTGCCTCTAATAACCACCACTCACACTGATAAAACTATTACTGTTCAGTCATTCAGCCTCCTGTGTCCAAAGCGACTCACAGTGAGTTCAAATACATTAGTCATTAAGGAGCAGGTAGGGGTTAGGGCATCTCACTCAAGGGATGCCTACAGGTAGGCTGCGGACATTGGGCGGTTTGAACCCAGTAGGCTACCTTTCATGTGGGAGTCCAACAGCCTAACCACAAGACTATCAAGCTCATAATACTTCAATCTTAATATCAAAAGTCAAGTATTAACCACACTCCGATGCTCATCAATGCTAAAACACTTATAGTACCTCACAGCACTAAAGCGTTGACTCTCTTTAATGCTGTAAATAAACGAACAAGGAGAAGTTATTATGGTCTGCCCATGCAGGGAAAATAAGCCATAGTGGCACACACCATCATCGCAATCATTTCTGAGAGGTTTGTGATTTTACTTTTGACTTGCTGATTGAAATCGTTAGAGAGGTGTTTCAGCTGTAGCTGAGACAGTGGTACTGTCAGTGTGTGTGTGTGTGTATGAAGATAAATTGAAACGTTTTTACCATATAAATTGAGTTGTGAGGGTACAGATTCATTCATCATTGTGTTGTGTTCTCTCGGGCATCTCTGTATTGATTTTAGCCAAGGTGATGTTTTTGTTACAAGAAACGCATACAACTCTGAAAGCAAAAGAATCCAATGTTCATGTCATTAGATATTTTCCTTTTTTAAATTCGATTTAACAAGGCTTCCTCATGCGATCATTGTGTTTCTCTCTATCTATATCTTTGCGTGCGTCATGCTTTCCAAACGTTGGGAACACACACACACACACATTTCTCCATGCGCATAATCAGGACCATACGTAGAGAAACCCGTTGAAATGTTTAACTGTCTGTGTTCCGCTGGTGGGCCTTGGGAACTGAATGGAACAATAGGGAGGGATGGAGAGGAGAACAGGAAACCAAGAACAGGAAATCAAGAACAGGAAACAGATCCATTCCTTGGAGTCCATGGTTCCTCTGGTTTTATGGGTCGTCAATGTGAGATTTTAGAGTGAACAGGGTTCACAAGCGCAGGGAAAGCATTGTACTTTGGGTATCTTTTTACACAAGCTTTTCTGTTGCATTGTGGGAATATCTATGCACTGGTTCGTATCAAAATGTGAATTTGTAGTGAATTCGGACACATCATTTTAATGCGAGTTTGGAACTCCCAAACCCATTATTAAATACTTTGAGATTTCGAACCACTACAACTCTGGTGGACCAAACGAGAGTGCACACCAAAATACCAAGTTACCCATCTGTGAACCAAACAAAGCCCAAAAGTACTATTTCTGTGGAGCCCCATCACCTTTAGACCTGGAGGAGCCTGCGGTCTGTGCAGGATGGGGGCATGGAGGCTGGGAACGGTGCCATGCTGAGAGGGTGAGGCTGGGCTCCACTCGGTAAATTTGGCTGAAAAACAGGAAAGCTTTTAGACAATGACCTCAAAACATTAAACACTGTTAGTGCACTGACACAGACACGCGTCGCAGTCGCACACACACACACACACACACACGTACGTGTGATTGCACGCACACCCACGCACTCATACACACACACACGGCTAGGATTAGACAGATACTTTTTCTGCTTCCACACAGGCGCACACACACTCACACACAGACATATACATACACAAACACAAGTACACATGAATGTGCACAGACAAACACACACACGCACGCACACACACACACACACACACACACACGCTCTGTTGCTACCGTTACCCTCCTCTCACCCGCTTGGTAATCAATTTAGGTAATTGTGGCTGCCGATCGACAGCGTGTCTATCGGCCGGGATCAATACTTGTGTCTTTCTGGCCATAGCTAAGGTGATGGGCGAATGATTAGCGTAGCGCTGTAACACACGGACCCATTCTGAACGGCTGTCTCTCTCATTAGCGAACAGAGCTTGGCTAGCCACCTCTCCTCTACCTCTGTCTCTAACACTCTCTCTACCTCTGTCTCTAACACTCTCTACCTCTGTCTCTAACACTCTCTCTACCTCTGTCTCTAACACTCTCTCTACCTCTGTCTCTAACACTCTCTCTACCTCTGTCTCTAACACTCTCTCTACCTCTGTCTCTAACACTCTCTCTACCTCTGTCTCTAACACTCTCTCTACCTCTGTCTCTAGCACTCTCTACCTCTGTCTCTAACACTCTCTACCTCTGTCTCTAACACTCTCTACCTCTGTCTCTAACACTCTCTACCTCTGTCTCTAACACTCTCTACCTCTGTCTCTAACACTCTCTCTACCTCTGTCTCTAACACTCTCTCTACCTCTGTCTCTAGCACTCTCTCTACCTCTGTCTCTAGCACTCTCTCTACCTCTGTCTCTACCTCTCTTTCTCTCCCTCTCCACCTCTCTCAACCTCTCTCTCTCTACGTCTCTCTCTCCCCGTCTCCCCCCACTCTCTCTCTCTCCCTCTTTCCCTCTCTTTCTCCCCCCTTCCCTTTACACCGCTCTCTCTCCAGCTCCCTCTCTCCCTTTCTCTCTCTCTCTCATTAGCATTCACACAGCCCATGATGGATATATGGTCACATGCGTGTCCGCTAGGCTCCAGCTGTCGGACAGAACGCCACCATATGCGCGGCCACTCAACCTTAGAGGTGGACAGTTGTCTGGGACTCCCCCCAACCCCCCCCCCCCCTCCCCCCCACACACACACATTTCCGCTGTCATAACATTGACTCGTGCCAAACGACCATCCAATTCGGTCTAAGTCATTGGACGTGACACAAGACAAAACATTCGGACCGCTTTTAAAAACCGCCCCGATGGATGGAAGGAAGTCAAGCCTTCTCCTCTCCTGTGTTTTGACTCATCCTGTAATCGGAGACTCTGGGATGTTTGGCTCTTTATATATTTGGGGGGTGAGTGGGTGTGTGTGTGTGTGTGGGGGGGGGGGGGGGGGGGGGGGAGGGCTGTAATTACCACCGGTTTCCTGTTGTGGATTTATTTACCCGAACACAACAGCGGTACAAGCAGCCCATTTTCAATTTGAGGCTGATTGCGAAACCATCAAGGGGTCAAGTGGCAATTAAACTCTCTTAAAGTGAATCCCAGAGAGGAGAGCGAGCTGGGCAGGGTGAGGCTACCTCCGTCTGTCTGGGTGGGAGAGGAAGCTGGGCAGACTGCTCTGCAGGGGCCGGACCCCCTGCCCCCGCTAGAGTGGCAGATTGGAAGGGGATTGGCTGGAAGAAGCTGGTTTCCTCCGGCTGCTGGGTCAGCATCCATATGTTTGGCCTTGGACCATCCGTGTAAAAAGAGCCCATACTGGCCTCTCGACATATGGACTGGGTTTTTTCCTTCTTTCACCTCTTTTTTTCTCTCGTCTAGATGGGGTTAGGGTGGGGTGGGATACGATGGGGCGAGAGGGGTTTACACTGTCAGTGCCATGTAAGCACGCCAATCATTCGCTCTCCCACTCTCTTCCTGAAAATGACTCCCACTGTGAAGACAAACGGCAAAAGGTTTGGTTTTCATGTACATTTTCCTCCATTATTCTTCTGAAACATGAACCAACCTTTCATCCAAAGCCCCCCCCCCCCCCACCCCCCCCCCTCCTTTCCTAAAATCAATCCCATATGCAAACAGTCGCAGTCGAAGACGTTTCTTCGGTGTGTCGCCATGTATTCCTCATATCATGTTTTGTTAATGCCAAGGGACGTCCACAGACAGGGAAGGTTGAAGTTGTGTTTTTCTTTTTCTTTGGAGATGAGGGAAGATGGTTGTTTTGTGTTGGAGATTCTCACCGGGGTCATGTTGCTGTTGTTGTTGTGGTTGTAGCCATACTTCTCTCTCTCTCTCTCTCTCTCTCTCTCTCTCTCTCTCTCTCTCTCTCTCTCTCTCTCTCTCTCTCTCTCTCTCTCTCTCTCTCTCTCTCTCTCTCTCTCTCTCTCTCTCTCTCTCTCTCTCTCTCTCTCTCTCTCTCTCTCATTGTTGATATTGATTACCAGACCTAGAAACTATTTTAAACGGAAGGAGGATGTTTAAACTTTTTATATTCCCAGGCTCAATGTATGATGTAATCAAATGCTAGATTAACTGTGAGGGAAAACAAAAGCACATTAAGGTTGAAGGATCATGAGTTTGTAATGGTTAATAATTTATACTTGAGACACTAGTGACCCTAAGGGTTAAGGCGTAAGAGCAATGGTAACTGGAGTAAGTGGAAGAAGAATGCATTTATTATGACAGATCATAAAATATATAGACAAAAAACCTTCGCTCGAACAAGTAGAACATGTATAAACAGAAACTTTCTAAAAAACAAACTGACCATATAGAATGTATAGGACCAAAAAGACTTGTGTTGTGCACAGGCACAACACATGTAGACACACATTTTTCAGTCTAGTCTTCTCTTTATTTATGACTTGTTTTCTTTTGAACAAAGCCGGTCATTCAGGCCTAGAAGGTGACCCTTTTCCTCACATAAAAACACAAATGTTTTCTTTTCACACACAATTTACTGCTTAATTGGGAGCAGTCAGTCTATATTATGTCTATATTATGCATATATCAGACTATGTCTTTATATGCAAGTGTGCATAATACTTTTTAGTGTGTGCATGCGTGTGTGCACATACATATGTGTGTACTTTTGTGCGTGCGCATGTAAATTAGGTTTGCATGGCAAGTTCCACAAAGTGCAAGAATATGTGTATGTATGTGTACGTGCCTGTGAGGCGCTCATACATGTGTGCACACGCTGTGTGTTAACACATACACACATAGGCGTGTATGTGTGTGTGTTCGATTGAGTACAAGACGGGTGTACACGTACATACACACGATCTTGCACATGTGTATTTGTGTGAACACGGCGACCAGCGGGCACATTATCAAAACCAATTAAAACGTCACCTCACCTTCATTATAGGTCTGCAAGGCTGAGAGAGATAGAGAAAGAGAGAGGGAGAGAGAGGGGAGATAGAAAGGTAGGGAGGGAGAGAGAGTGGAGATAGAAAGGTAGGGAGGGAGAGAGAGTGGAGATAGAAAGGTAGGGAGGGAGAGAGAGAGGGAGGGAGAGGGAGAGAGAGAGAGAGGGGGGATAGTCAGGTAGGGAGAGAAGGAGAGCGATTGAGCAGAGAGAGAGAGGGCGAGTTGTAGGTATAAAAAGGGGGAATGAAAAGGTGAGTGGGGAGAGGCAGAGAGAGACATGAGAGAGAGATTGGGGACCCGTTGCGTTCCCCCCCCCCCCCCCCCAGAGACCCCCGCTCGGTCCGACCTATTTCTTCTGCTTCTAGATTATTATTAACCCACGCAATCGTTAAAGAATCACTCACGACCGACGCCGCAGCCAGGGGGTGGAGGGGTCAGGGGTCGGGAGGAGGTAGGTCAGGTTTTTCTGTGAGCTCACCCCCCCCCCCCCCCCCCCCCTCGACCCCGTCCTCACCGCGGCTCCCATGCGGTCGGCCCCTGGCGAGGCGCTCTCAGTGCGCTGGGGGTTGTTTTTCAGGGCATCTCGGCGGGCTTTTTAGTATTAGGTTATGTTGATGATAGACACGGAAGCGCTGGGGTTTTCGCCATCCCCGCGCTATTTATGAAAATGCGGGGGGAATGTGGGAAATAACGTGAGGAGACGGAGAACGGGGCAGCTTTCACTGCGTGAGACCGTTGACGGAGAAGCGGGTGGGGGGGGGGGGGGGTGGAAAGAAAGACGAACTGAAAAACCAAATGAGTTTTTGAGGCTTGGAGCGTGAACCGGTGTTCTAATCAAACGAGTTTTTAATGCACGTTGGTTGTTGGTAATGGACGCTGGTGATTGTTAAGGGAGGCAGGATGTGTTAATGGAGGCTGGGTGCTGGGGATGGCTGGGTGAGAG
>JACYXH010000077.1:1957500-1962500 GCA_026745465.1 Lota lota | reverse complement strand
CTGTGTACTGTGTACTATAATCTGTATCTATGTGTGTGTGTGTGCAGGTGAGAGTGCACGGCTCTCCCCAGGCAGGGGTGGTGTATGAGACGCTGAGTGTGATGAAGGACCGCAGCTCCATCCTGAGGGACATGGCCTTCTCCCTGGACCGCAGTTCTCTCTACGTCCTGTCTGACACGCAGGTTGGTACATGACCCCCACACGACCCCCACCCGACCGCCACACAGCCTCTCTCTACGTTCTGTCCGATATACGCAGGTTAGTACACGACCCCTACACGACCTCTTTCTATGTCGTGATCGACAACCAGGTCAGGTGACCTTCTGGCAATCTCTCTCAAGATTCAACCCACTATTTATTTTGTGTTTCTTTCTATATATATTTTTTTTTTCATGGTCATATTAATTTATTTTGCGTTCTCAGTCATTCTGCTTTAATATACATTAAAGCAATATTCAGAGAAATAAATTTCTCTGAATATTTTGAAGTGTGATATACTTTTCTTTCTTATAATATATAAACCTTGAGAAGGGTACATTTGCAGCATTGGTGCATTTTCTTTGTCATATTGACATTGAAATCACCATTCTCATGTTTCTTTTTTAATTCACACACTTTTGACCTGTGGACAATATTAAGATCACTCCACCATCAGAACCCTATTAACATTCACTATCACGCCTGAGCCGACACACACAATGGAACAGATAACACCACATGCACAATCTGCATGTCTTCATCCTAACACACAATAGAACCAACACAACAACATACACAAACTACATGTCTTAATCCTAACACACAATAGAACAAACACAACAACATGCACAAACTACATGTTCCCGGGCTTTAAAATATGCAGAGTGTGGAGAGAGAAAGAGAGAGAGATAGAGAGAGAGAGAGAGAGAGAGAGAGAGAGAGAGAGAGAGAGAGAGAGAGAGAGAGAGAGGAGAGAGAGAGAGAGAGAGAGAGAGAGAGAGAGAGAGAGAGAGAGAGAGAGAGAGAGAGAGAGAGAGAGAGAGAGAGAGAGAGTTGCTGCTCTAATTACTCAGCCATGCGTGCGGACGTGCAGTGCATGCGCCTCTCTGAATGCCACACACACACACACACACACACACACACACACGCGCACACGAGAAGCCTTCGCATTCGTCTCCGTCTGCTCGCTTTTTCCCAAAGTTGGACCAGAATCCCATCGACTCTGTAATTTTTATCGTTATCGTTTGTTGTTGTTGTTGTTGTTGTTGTTGTTGTCTCTGGACTGTTTGGAGATAAGCTCAAACACTGCTAATCACGTTCAACTTCTATCAAGTGATTCTCTGTGGTTTGGGCTGCATGCCGCTGTCTAAACTGGATTAAGCTTTCCCCTCCCCACAGATGCCTCGACTGCTGATACCCCCTTATCTTTACACCAGAGGAACGGTATTTTTAAACCCGAATTTAACGGACGAAATGGCAAAAGGATAATTGGGGTGCTGTCAGCGATATTAAGCACTTGAATCAGTCGGCGGAGCGTAGGTGTGGGAGGATGCCATTAGAGTAGTCAGGGAGACAGGGGTACACGGTGTGTGTGTGTGTGTGGGGGGGGGGGGGGGGGGGGGGCTTCTTCTTAAACAAACCAAGCCAGCTCTTCTGAGAATGTAATAGACTCATTCCTTATTTATAAGAAAAAGAGAGAGGGTGAGAGAGAGAAAGAGAGAGACAGAGCGAGAGACATTACATTTTTATTTAAGAGCGCGAGAGAGACATGCGCCCTTCCAGGAGATGGCCTGCCTCCATCTCCTCACGTCTGCAGTGAAATCCCCTCACCACCTAAATCACCAAACAAACACCACACTGGGCTCTTTCCCTCCACTGTACTGATGGGGCTTTGGCTTTGGGGCCAAAGTAAAGCCCTCTCATTCTTGTGTTCTTTTTTTTCTTTCATTCATTCTATCTATTTTTTCTTCCATTCGGTCATTGGTTATTGCTTCCTTCCTGCCTTTCTTACTTTCTTTCGTACGTTCCCTCTTTCTCAATGTCCATCTCTCTCTCTCTCTCTCTCTCTCTCTCTGTCTCTCTCTCTCTTTGTCTCTTTCTCTTTCTTTCCCTCCCCCACTCTCCTTCTCCTTTTGGGAAGGAACTCCAGGTAGGGCACAATTATGTTCCCATTCCCCGCAAAAATTCCAATTCCATTCCGGTGTCCCCGTAGATTCCGGAATGGGTGGTGAAGGCAGATTCCGGTCGGAATTCCCTGTTGGCCCTGTTGCGTCTGGTATTCCAGCTGGGAGCGCGGGACAATAGAGAAATAATGTGGGATAAGGAGCGCGGCGCAGACAGATTTGGCGGAGATCCGCCGACCCTCCCGGAATAACAATGAGGCACGCTGTCTCCTGCCGGGAGCGGCACGCGGGGCTAGCATGATGATGAACAGTCTGTGTGTGTGTGTGTGTGTGTGTGTCTGCGCGCGGGCGCATGTGTGTTTGAGTATGTGCACATGTCTGTTGGAGGATGTGCAGGTGCCCGTGCGATTGTGTGTGTCCACACCAAACTGTCCCCAAAAAAAGGAAGCAGAGTCGTGTTGAATCGTTTCCTGCCTTTGTTTGTTGATTTGGGCCGATATATAGCGTTATTCCGTTATTTGAAATACTCGCTAGCCATGTGGGACTCGAACGCAGAACAACTTTATAATTAACGTCTGGGTTTTGATGTCCCTCTCATCCACTCAAATGCCCCCTCCCACTCACTCCTTATCTCTCTCTCTCTCTCTCTCTCTCTCTCTCTCTCTCTCTCTCTCTCTCTCTCTCTCTCTCTCTCTCTCTCTCTTTCTCTCTCTTTCTGTCTGTCTCCCTCTTCCTCTCTCTCTCACTCTCACTCTTAGTCTCTCACTCTCAGTCTCTCTCTCTCTCTGTCTCATCTTCCTCTCTCTTCTCTCTTTCTTTCTCTCTCTCTAACTCTCTCTCCCTCCAGCAGAGTGACACTAAAAACCAAAATACCAACAGGATTCAGCAAAGTGCCTCAGGTGATCCTTAAAAATTGAACCTATTATGGTTATTATTGTTGTTAGGATTAACCCTTAACATTGTGGTCCCAAAACACCCTTTGGCCAACAAAGGGAAAGAAAGAAACAAAAACAACCAAGGGTCAAGCTCAATTCCACTGCAAGTTTGGATTCAATTCGCCATGGCAACGGCAGGGCTCTGTCGCTTCTTTAAATGCTCTTCAGCTACTAGAAGTCAACAGCACCAAGAAAAACTATTGATCTTCTAGACAGCGAGAGAGACAGAAGGTGTGTTTCCATCCACCAGTTTTTATGTGAATTTGTGGAATTCACAAGTGGAAATGCCAAATATTATTAGAAAACATCTACGTAATAATGTAAAATCCTTTTCACACTTGAGGTGGAAACGTTGGTGTATGGATAAAAGATAAATGCAATGGAAACAGATTCCACAGAAATCCTGTCACTCAAGCTTTTGCTCAGGGCTGTTTCCAGAACTCTTTCAAGAGCACATAGCTGTACTATTCTGTGTTCAATACTTCCCATTTCCATTGTCCAGTTTGCTCTCCCTCACCAAGCTTTCATTTCCTTCGTTTGACGTTTGACTGGCGTTCTTTTATATACGTCATCACATTGCGCCCTCTTCTTCTGCAGTGGTATAATGTCACCTGACTGGATGGTTAGCACCACTTGCAGCTTATCTCGATAAACCAACTTCTAATTTTCGCATAAAAGTAGTGGATGGAAGCAATCAATTCTCATTTTTATTTAGCAATTTTCTGAAAATTTGCTTACACTTTGTGATAGATTTGGACCGTACAGAGAGAGAGAGAGAGAGAGAAACGAGAGAGACGAGAGAGACGAGAGAGATTGAGGGTGCTTTTGCAGGCTCCTCCGGACGTGCTGAAAGTCCCAGTAAATCCAGATGAGAGTGCCCGAGCCTTGCTGGACTAGAGAGGTGATAAAGCGCCCTAGCATTAGCATGAGAGCATTACAGATGTTATGACAGCCTGGAGATTGTATAATACCCCGGCGTGCTTGTGAAGTGAGCGGGCAGGAGGGGATGTTCAGCTGTGGTGGACTTAATACCGTCACTAAAAAACAGCAATGTTGAGCGAAGGCATTTGGGTAATTTCTGTTGTAGTCCAGTGGTTGTTTTTCCTTTAGGCATCGGTGTTAAGTGTATGCCATCTCTAGAATATGAATAGTGAAATCGTACAATCGCATCTTTTTGTGAATGATTTATAAGAGAGGTGATAATTTATTGATGTAGAGAGTAGTTAATAACATTATTAACCGTATTATTGATCGCAAAGGGAATGCTTGTTTTATTGTATCTATAATCAACAGGCTAGCTGACAAATTGGTCTAGCAGCATCCATGTATGGACAGACAGACAAAGACAGACAGGTGGACGGATCAAAAGACGGGCTGACATCTATCTAGACAGACAGACTGACATGCAGACAGGTAGGGAGGCAGGGGGGCGGATTGAGACACACACACGCAGAAGCACACACAAACATGCACACACACACACACACACAAACACAGTTGGATAAAAAAAGCTAGCCTTTTGATCTTATTTGGATTCAGCGCAGGTCTACTCTGCTGAACTCAAGTTGGTATCCGGTAATCCCGAACACGACACACAAACACACACTCCCACACACACACAGAGGATACGTAGCCATATTTGCTCTCTAAAGGTCGCCCAGCCCCAGGACCTGAAGACCTGCTTTGTTGGTCTGACAAGCTAAAGTTTGTGAGGATTTGAGGACTTGTATCCCATCGCTTCCGAAATTACTCAGAAGATCTCCCTTCCACACCTCCCCTTGCTCCACCGCCTCCACCACCGCCTCCACCACCGCCTCCACCACCACCACTACCAGCCCCATCACCACCACCAACTCAAACACTATCGCAACCACCATCACCTCCATCACCACCAGCACCAATACCTTCCCCACTGGCATCTCTTCCACCACAGCATCACCACCACCGTCGCCGCCACCACCAC